>JAUMHN010067727.1:0-26716 GCA_032360265.1 Heliamphora ciliata
CATTTAGTTATGATTATTTAAAGTCGGTGGCAGAAAATGAATAAGTCCAGAAAATCAGGCTACTTAGGGTTTTGGTTTCTTAGCTTATATATTGTGCATTCTTTTTGTGTTTTCTTTGCATGCATGTCTTAAAATCATATAAATCAAAACTCCTGAATACACACAAGGCATAAAAATAAAAAACGTACCCATAAAAGCACATGCAAAACTTGTCTAAGCACAAACTGTTCCTAAGCCACACTGACAACGCCTTTTTGAGTTTTTTTTGTTTATTTCTTTTAGGGTTGCTTAAAGAGATGGATTGAGGGTTATTTTGGGAGAGAATATCAAAGGGTTTGAGGGAGTTGTTTACCTTGTTTGAAGCTCAAAATGTTGAAGAGAAGTGGTGACTTAGCTTTAATGCCCACACCTTGAGCTCTCTAGCATTTCTTTCCTTCCTTCCTTCTTTCTTCTTCTCTTCTCCTCTCCTTCTTTCAAAACACTTAGAGAATTTTGGTCCCTCCCTCTCTCACTCTCTCAGCTGAGTACATGAAGTGGAAGGGTGTTTGGCATATTGGTTTTTATAGAAAAATGATAGAAGATACTTAATTATTGTGTGTAAGACTTAATTTTGAATTTTTTAATTTTCCATTGGTTGCATGGGGTGGTGGGAAGGGCTTGAGGTATGAAAAATCAGATTTGGGGCAGTGAATTTCGGCCATGCAGTGTTTGGGAAGAGAAAAAACTATTTTGGTAATTAATTAGGATTTTAAAAGATATTTTAGTGCATTTTTGTGTATTTAATTATATAAAATATTAATTTTATGTACCTAAACCTACTAAAACCTATTATATTAATGTATTTATAATTAATTTAATACTTTCATGATTTATCATAATTTTGATAGCAATTAAATATATAAGTATAGGCTTTTAAGCTAAATTAAGCTAGTTTGACTAGAATTGACCTTTTGACTTATTTATTATGTAGAGATTTTAAATAATTATTTGTTTATTTGTTTTGAGCTATATTATTATATTATTATATATATTACATGTATAAAAAGTATTTGGTCAAAATAATGCTTAATTTATACATTTATTTTTTATTTTTAAACTTAAAAAGGAAAAAAGTGACTTTTTGGGGCACATACTCCTAGGTGGCCGGCCATGAAAGGGAATTTTGGTCATTTTTGTTGTTATTTTATATTTTATTAATTAATTGTGTATAAATATCTGATTTTGGGTGTTCATGTGTCAAATTTTAAATTTTTTGAACTTTTTGTTGTATTAGGGGCAAAATGGTCAATTTACCTTAGTTAGGGAAATTTTTGATTTTTAATTTAATATTTTATGTTATTTAGTTAATTTAAACTATTCCGAGATTTTTTTAAGTGTTAGGATTTTGCCTCAGAGTATTTGGTCTCCTTTAGGGTTTCAGGTTGTGTTAGGGTTTTATTCTATTCTTCTAGCGACCTAAAATCATGTCAACTAACCGTCGCTAATACTAGCATTTGAGCTAGATTGTTTCGCGAGTAATTATAGTAAGGGTTGTTACAACTAGGGTCCGAGTCGGGTTGTTACAATCTAGGTGGTTACTACTATGGTCCGAACCGGGGTGTTACAATCTACCCCCTTTAAATAAATTTCATCCTCGAAATTTCATGCGAAAGGTTTTGGATGGTTATTTACACTTCTTCTCTTCAATATTGTTGTCCTTGAGTCGCACCTAATTGAGGATATGGAAAGGGTCTGGCTTATACGTTTATTACTTTGAGCTATTGTTGTTTTACCTGGCTAACGTCTTAGACCGATAACTACGCGATCCTTAAAGGTCATGTCGAATATCCATGGCGCGAGTGTTTTCTTACTAGGGCTGACCTAAAAGCCTTCGTTCTTCTAGCGTATCTTTTCTTGGAATAACGCAACAAGTTTAGCTAATGTATATCTTAGAGTTTGTAGATTCGGGCATACCTCCGATCATCAACGAATACTCCTTTTTCCCTTGTGAAGGCGAGTCTTTTGTCCATCGATTTTCTTGTTGGTCGAGTTGTATTATCTTCTTCAACCCACTTATTTCTCGCTGCAACAATTTTGTTAGATCCTTGTAACTCTGTTCTGGTTGACGGTAGTTGTAGTTTATTCCTTTTTGCAGTGGGCATTCATACTTTTTATGTTCGGTCTTCCGACACTAATAACAAATCTTTAATTTTGGTGCCCTTTTTCCTAGTTGTTTTCGTTGGTCATTTTGAGAGTAAAGTTCCGAGCGTGTGATCTTCTTGTTATTTCGTAGTGGTCCTTCTTGATTGTCTTCTCTAATTCTTGTTGGGCAGTGCATCATCTTATGTCCTGGCTGGTTGCACCTATAACAAACTCTCACTATTGGTTGTTGTTGCTTTGTGGCCTTGATCCAAACCTCGGTTGTTCGGGAAAGATTCTTCCTCTTAGGTGCTGGGATATTCTATACCCTTAAGTCAGATAAGTACCATGATCCTTCCTGGGGTACCTTCTCTTGTTATCGTTCCAGGTTGGCTGTTAGATCTTGCAAAATTTGTGTTAGGCTTGGGACTTCCACTTCCTTTTTAGTTTCGCCTACTTTCAATGAACACCCATGGTTTTGCGTCTGTTCCACCATTTCTAAGAAAGAGAAAAGGAAAAGGGATCACTAAACTGTTCACTAAAGTTGGTTCTATTTTATGAGGTGAAAGCATGACACTCAGTCTATTTACTAGCATGAAAAGTCAAATCCAACAAGATCCTATAGTTCTTTACCATAGATTGTTAATGCAAGGTTACTATTCTGGGTTATATATAAATATCTGTTATTATATTCCTATTCTAGCAGGGATTTATTTAAAACAATTAATTCCTTTCTACTTCTATTTCGTATACTGATAATCTCGCAGTGTTGTTCACACATAAAACTTCATATGGTTGTAAAAGCTAGTTAGGAGCTTGTTGTTGTAAATAGGTTTGGACCGAAGATTAGAGTTTCCTTTAATTTCCCTTATTCATACCTTTAACATACTTTTGTTGGTTCAAAATCGGTTGTTTAGACTATCCAGGCGAGATGCGGATCTTGTTTCGGTATGGTAGAGAACTTTAGTTGGTGTAAAATCTCTCGGATATACTCTTTGCTTACCGCTACCGATACGTTGTGAGGTCTAACCGATAGACAGCGAGCGGCCTTAGTAAGGTAATTTATTACAACCTGAATGTTGTTATAGTCTCGAGGCAATCTGTGACAAATCCTAGCGACAAGGTCCATAATCAAATGCTTTCCAACCTTTCCAAACGTTGTATTATTTCTCTTAGTTTTCGCCGTTGTCTTTCACGTACTGGCTCGTAGGGTTTGGATGTCTCTTTCATTAACAGGATCGTTTCTCTCCGGTTGTTGGTTACTCAGGGACAATTGAACTGTGGTAAAAGGTACGTCTGTGGCAAATATCGAGTCACGTGATCCATTGTGGTTTGTTGGTAACCTCTCCATCAAGCTCCTGATGCTCAAATTGTTGTAAGAAATTTTCCATTGAAGGTGGGGATGGCCGAATTTGGACACTATCATTTTGGTGAGAAAAGATGACGTGACTAATGATGTGTACGGATACTCTTTCTTTATTTGTATACCAAGGTTGTCCTAAACTCGAGGCGTGTCTCCTGTTTTCCACTTTCCTACTGTCTGTATAAATCTTTTGCTTCCCGATTTTTTGGATTTGCGGGTCCACTGTGAACTAGTCTGGGAAAGTCTAAATTTTGTCATATAGTGATGTCATGAGTCCCTTAGTGTGAAGCTGTTATTTCTAACTGTAGATTGTTGATGGCGTAGTTCTATTTGTCAGGTCCTTTGAAAATGTGTAATTAGTTGAGTAAACCCTTATCTAACCATTCCTGCAGTCGGGGGTCTCAGTCTTCAAAACTTCATTAAACACAGATGTTGACGATACTTTGAGTCGTAATGTTGAGGAAAGGTTATCTCGCGATTCGAAGAGGCCTTAAGAGGGTTCCGTGCATTGTCCTAATCTTTCGTGAAAGCGTTGAAGCCTAATGATGTACTATCCCGACGTTCGTCGTAGTCGCTCACAGATCTACGGGGCTGGGTTTTGAAGATTATCTAGAAAAAATATACGTGGAATTCAATAAGGATGGTCAGCTCAATTTTTATCGGTTTCAAAGAAGGTGACTATAAGGTAGTGACTAGATAAGCATTTAGCTGAGGATTTCGAATGGTACAAGCACGAAATGCCACTAGGGTTAGAGTCATCTTAGAATGAATTCCCGGATGGTTCAAAGGCATGGGGTCATGGTTAAAGCAATCACCGTTGACTCAGGTTGAGAGGTCAAAAGATTAGCAATTAATGAATATTACAAAGAGGATGTTCTCGGGACCAAATTGTGCAGTATCGGACTTTGACGAAGGTTTGTCTAAGCAACGGGTAGCCAAAATGGATATTTGCCCTGAAATTACGTCGGCCTAACGTATTTCAATTCAAGCATCCAAGTCAACCCCCCAGGTCAGGATTTCAAGAGTTCACAAAATTGTTTCAATTGGACATAGCATTAAAGTCAGGAAATGAATGGTGGTAAAGGATTACCTACGACTGTTACCAGGTAGCATTGTCGAGGACCGGTGCTATTAGAAGGAAAGATAAGCAAAGAATTCTAAACGGTATGGAAGTTGATACAAAGGTTTTGGGAAAGAAAACTCGCAACGGTGAAGTTGTGGGATTTTAACAGTGTTTTTCTTAGAACTTAAGCTACTCCTAGTGCCTTATCATCTAAGCGTTGGTTAACTTATCGGTGGCTTGATTGTCTATCAGCTATCCTAAGAGAGTTTTGAGATTCGTGGGTTATCTCGATTCTTAATTGTTTTCATGTTTTTGGGATATTATAGATTTTAGTGTGAGATTATAAGATAGCTTATGGTGTTGAGATAGTTTACAAAGAATTTAACAACGAATACTTATAATTTATTCAACATGTAACTAGTATAAGGTTCTCAAAAAGTTTACATAGAACATATACAACCTTCAAACAAAAGGAAAAGCAGAACGCCGTAGTGACGGACAACTGCCTTGCGTTCCCAAGTCGCTTCGTAAATGCCGTAGTAACGCTACTGGACCTCCACATACCAAATGTTCCTTGGCCCTCTACGGGCTCTATCTGTGATGGCTACCGGTACCTCTTCATAAGTCTTCGGATAATCGAAGTTGATATCTGAGCTACATGGGTCAATGATCCCTCGTTTATCTCTTGGCATTGTCGTCTGCAGCCATCGGGTCTTTACCAAATCTCCGAGTCGCTCCTTAAATTCTGGCTGTACTCCCACTCGGTATGTTGTTTCGTCGTGCTTTCGTAGAACCTTTATTGGGCCTATAAATCGGGGAAAGGATTTTAGCTTCCTCCACTTCTTTGTCCTTTTCGGGAATACTCGGGCATAAACCCACTCACCAATATGGTAATCCTTGGAATAGTCTTGGCGGCTCTAATAGGTTGTTGCATATGTCTCCTTGTCGTCCTCTGATTCGGGCGGTGGCGCCTCCAATGGATCATAAAAGAAGGCTTTGGGTCGCTCCTCGTTCTCGTTGTTGTCCTCAAGTTCCTCCTCATGGTCTACTACAAAGTCCGCCTCGTCCCCTACTACATCGGGTTCCTCGTTTGCTCCTACCTCCTCGGCCTCCTCCTCTCCCTATGCTGGCCACTTATTTGGAAACATCCATGCTAAAGGAACAGCGTCGATTGGTTCGTGCTCCTCTATAGGTATCTCTTTCGGATCCTCTTCTGGATCTTCTTCAGGTTCTGAATCTTTAGGTTCTGGTCCTACACATGGGTCCCCAGCTGGTTCTGCGTCAGATGCCATCCTAAGAAATAAAGATAGAGAAAATCCAAAGGTAAGGATTTTAAGTTGTTTAAATTATATGTGATAAGTTAATAGTATGAACACTCTACAAAGTTTTCTATGCTACAGAACTCGCGATCTCCCATTTTTCAAGGCCTGAATGTTCACTAAACCTAGACTCTGATACCAACTGTGACACCCTGTTCCCCCGGTATGTCAGGACATATGTAACTATAAATAAGGGACATATTCTAGCCGAACATTTATAGATACATATGATAATTACTACATCATTAATGGTTCAGAGATTGTTCAAAATACTTAATAAGTACAGTCACCTAGAAAACTTAACAAAAGTTACATCATGTCCGTGGAAAACATTAAAAAAAAGATCAAAAAGAGAAGTCCTACGTCTTCAAACTGCGTCGTTGGGGTTGACCTGCTCCTGTCGCTCTCCCTCTTCTGCAAAATTCTTCCCCTTCAATGAACTTGCCTTCCTCAAAGGGTCCGTCTTCGTCACCTGTGGCATAAATGCCATGAGCCGGAGCCTAGAAGCAAATTTCCTAAATCGTCTAACAAACTCGCGACAAAATCTTCCGCAATACATATCATATAGCACCCAATGCGAAGTTACAGGCTATTATTCGTTTTCAACAGGCTAAACTTGAAATGTCAATGGTTTTTGTTATAAACTTTTCATTGGTATTTGCATTTGTATTTGCATATTTGTGTGCTTGGTTCTCAAACCCCCGCTCTGTCTACCCGATACCCCGGTCAGTTTACTATCTTGGGGCTATGTTGGGGAAGCCAACAAGCTTTCTGGCTACACGATTCCATATATGTGGCAAAAAGAGTTATTACGTATCATTTGACCATGCCTTACCCCATTTCTTGGCATTGGGAGGTATATTCTTGACTCTATTTAGAAGATACATTGAGTGAAGACCTACCAGCCTTTTCATGTGCATATAGTTTTTTAGAACCACTTCTTTTAGGATCAATAAATCTCCTAGGGTTTTGTGATTTTCTTTCATGGATGCTTTGTTTGTATAGCTAGGACCCCGTTTAAGACTAGTTTTTGTTTCCCCGTCCCATCGTCAAGAGTGAGTTATTTTGAGTTTAGGTCGACTAACGAGTTTTTTAGTTTACGTGAGCCCTTTCAGTTCAGGGACTCGAGATAATAGCTCCGAGTAGAGAATAATCTATACGTGTTTGGAAACGATCTCCGAGTGGAAGACTCAGATGTGCTGATCAGTTGAGGTTACCGATGGAAGACCCAGAATTGACTGTGGAAGACATGATGATGGCAATTCTGGAATTGCAACGGACTGTTAAAGGAGTCAACACCACTATAACCAATCAGGCAAGTATTTAGACTTAGTGTCAGTCTCAAATCCAAGCTCTATAGACTGGGGTTGCAGACCCTAATGTGGTTGTTCCGTATGACCCCGAGGATGGTATGGGAGATAATATCTAGGATGATAATGTGGGACCCGAGGGTGCCCAACCAGCGGTTGTATAGCCTATTCGGCTGGAAATCCCAAAAATCGTAGCCACAAAGGAATCGATATTGTCTGATAAGGTCGACAAGTTAGAGAAGGTTTTGATGAAAGCCCAAGGAATCGAGGATTACATGTTGGATGTTGAGGGACTCTCTTTGTTCCTTATTGCTAAGCTGCCCGAGAGGTTTAAATGCCCGATATGGAGAAATTTAATGGGACCGGGGACCCAAGGATCCATTTGTGGATGCATGTGGGGACTCTGTCGCCAATGGGTATAAGTGATTAATTGAAAGCTCAGTTTTTCCAGCGATCTTTGTCAGGAGGCGCTCAGAAATGATTTGTCTTTAGACACTACAAAGACAAGAACATGGGAGGACATTGCTACTACATTTGTCAATTAATACGGCTATAATATCTAGCTTGATGTCACTACTCGGGAACTCTAGACCACCCGGCAAGTGGCTAAAGAATCTTTCGTTGAGTTTTTGACCCAATAGAGGGTTAAGGCAGCCAAGATGACAAATCGACCCACTAAAAAGGAACAAGTGAGAATAGTGGTAAGCAACTTGCTGCCACAGTTCTGTAAATATCTAATAACATAGCCGCTAATGAAATTTGAGAAGGTTTTGTATGCCGGGATACAAATAAAAGACGCACTACAATCTGGGAATATTAAAAAGGGAGAACCGAGTCAAAGAACGATTTGAAAGCTGTATGCCAATAATTTGAACAATGCCACTAATGTCGTGAACCGTAGCTATGAAGTGAACCTGCTAAATCCCAACCCAAATCAAGCTAGCCCATCTGTCCAGCTAACTACTCAAAATCAACCCTGAAACCAAAAGAGAACCTTCTCCTAACTCACTATACCTTTAACTTCTATTTTGCGCCCGTTGATTGAAGGAGGTCTCCAAAAGCCTTTGGAGTCGACCCCGCCTCCAAACCCTTTACCGCCCAGATATAATCCTACCTAGTATTGTGCCTTCCACGAGGGGCATAGTCATTTAACCAACAATTGCATGAGGCTCTGGCACTAGATTCAAGACATGATAGACAACAAGGTGATTCCTCCACGGACTGCCATTCAGAAACTGAACGTTACCACCAATCCCTCGCTGACTCATGCAAGCCAGCAAAATGTGAACACTATTGAAAGAGAGTCAGAAGGATTTGAACACACGAAATTCATAATTTTCGCAATAGAAGCAAAGCCCGTTACAATTCTACCGTCCGGTCCAGAGGTACTACTGCTCAATGACCTTATTCATGATCTAATAGACGATGGTTTTGATAATTTCTCGATCTTCATCGTACATGAGGAGGAAGTTCCTCCCCTTATTGATGGTAATGATGAGGAAATTGAAGAAATCAGACGGCTGTGGGAGGATCTAGCCCGTTTTGAGGCATTAGACGATTTGGAGGAAGTTCGAATCGACATCAAATGGCATATCTCGACTGTCCCATGCGACCATACAGCCTGGCACCAAGGGGCAGCTTGGTTTAGGGAAGCCAACCCGAGTTTTGGAATAGAAGAGACAAGGAAAATAGTATCAAAAATAGGAGAATCCTCGAAGGAAAATGAGGTTGACAGTGAGAGTAAGCAAGAAAAAAATCCAACAGCCAGTAAGGAAATCTAAAAGAAAAAGGAGCAAAAAAAGAAAGTGGAGAATTCACCCCAAGTGAATTTGTTGGGAACTACAAGTCTCGTGTTTAACCATTCCGTATAAATTGTTCCTCGTCTTAAGCCGAAATCGAGAACACCTCTACCTGAGGGACCAATCTTATGTTCTTTCGAAGTGGTGTACCAAGAAGAGAACGACATATGGGAGTTAGGACAGATAGAACAGGAATTCATGGACATAGAATACAATAAAGGAGATGATGTGCTGGAATGGCACCCGATTGTCGAGGAACCATGTGACCATGGAGGCCTGTAGAACCTTGGGGTCCTTCTGTACTGTACAATTATGAGGACCCATTTAACGAGATATCGCTGCCACAACTCTTTGAGCTAGAGGCTAATATCGGTGAAGAGTCTGATTGGTTTCCACAAAATATAATGGGAATTGATGAAGATTTCTGGGGAGATGAAGGAGTCAATGGGAAGAAAGCTAGCATAAACTAATTTTGGACTTTCTAGGGGAAGACATACCCAGTAGCTAAAATTCGAGTAGTGATCGACAAACCCAAGGGTTTGTGGGAACCCAAGGAGAAAATTGAGCATCTGATAAGAAGCGGGAGACCTTTTAAGCCCGCACAGCTGGAGAAAGGGGAACCAAGTAGGGGCATAAAAGAGCCAAGGAAGCAAATAGAAAAGCAGAACAATGAAGAAGAAGACGTAGTCTTGAAGCAACGTAAGAAGACACAACAAGCTAATGTGAGCATCTAGGGGATACTTGTGGCGTCCCATAAGCACCGATAGGCCGTCTTGAAAGCTTTGAACAATGTGAACTTCCCGATTGACGTATCTCTCGATTAGTTGGCCGAAATGGTTATGCCCGAGAAGAAGACCAATGTTATCGCCTTTAGAGATAAAGACTTTTTGACCGAGGGACCATATCACAACAAACTGTTGCGCTTAACCGTCTAGTGTTTGGGAAAATGGGTTTCGGTCTTTTTGGTTGACAATGGTTCAACTCTCAATGTATGCCTACTACGAACTGTTTACTATTTGGGGCTGAAGATGCGAGACTTCAAACCGAGCACGCAACGAGTACGTGCATACGACAACACAAGAAGAGTCGTGTTGAGATTGGTGATCTTCGCTGTGATAGTAGGGACATTAGAAAGTGAGGTGGAATTCCATGTTCTCTATGAGCTAGCCTCATTTAATCTTCTGTTAGGAAGACCATGGCTCCATGATCCAACAGTTAGAGCAGTTCTGTCGACCCTGCACTAAAAGGCAGAACTAATCATAGAAGGAGTGACTATCACTGTTCCGGGCAAATCTGGCTTGCCAACCCCAATCAGTGACACTACCCCGCTACTTGAGATTCAGCATGGGGAAAAAGACCTCTTTCTAAATGGGTTTGAATTTGATGAGACTAAAGCTATCCAAGTTCTAATGAATGATGATAGAAACTATGTGAACACGAAGGTTAAAGCAATGATGAAGGCAATGCCCTATTTTCTAGGGATGGGACAAAGCAAGCCCTTGTAAGGAATCTCAGAACCAATCCTCGTGCATCACAATTGCCATGGGCATGGATTAGGGTACGGGTTAAAGATAGAAGAAGTAGAGATAGGAAAATATGGATCGACGTTGAATGGTTGCTTTGTCAAGGAAGGGGATGATTTCCCTTATTGTGGATTTCCTGAACTGTAGATAGAGGAGTAGGTTAAACAAAAGTTGCCGGGGTTGGAGATCTTTTTTGGCAATTTGTTGTTCGATGGTGAGAAGAAGCAGAAATATAGAAGATGGGATTCACTAAGAAAGTATCGACAAACTGGCTGGTTCATTGCGAAGAAGAAGATCTAAGTTCTTTCTTCGATGAAGAGATGGCCCTGGTGCATATAGGCAATAATGAAGACAAGGACATGCTGATGATGGAAGCTGACGCTTCAGCGGATTGCACCACACTTATCATGGATGCTGCTAAAATGAAAAAGAGTCAGTTTTTTGAGTCTTTTCTTATGCATGATGTAACAAGTAAGTTGGAGTCCGAGTTTATTGAACTTGTTTTCACCGAGTCTGTGGACAATGTTTGTGATGACGAATTTGCTAGGAATGCATCTGTTTGCATCCAAAGCCCCTTTTGTCTTGAGTCTCAAGTTATATCCTTCTTGATATCAATGAAATGAAATCGAATTTCGCTTACTTTGTTGTGTCTCAAATATTTTGTCTTGATTTAAAGATTTTAATGAATTCGAGGATGATATCCCCCAAGAATTAAAGCTTTTAATCGAAAAGGAAGAAGAAATGTGAGCTAAACCTGTAATTGAATAAACTATTTTAATAAATCTTAATAATGAAAAAGATCCGCAAATGGTTCAGGTTGGTTTTACGTTATTTTTAGAGGAACGTGAACAATTAATCTTTTTATTAAAGGAATTTAAAGATATTTTTGCATGGTCCTACGAAGATATGTCCGGCATAGACCCTGACATCATACAACACCAAATTCTCTTTTTTTCTGATGCCAAACCCGTCAAGCAAAAGCTCAGAAGGATCAGGCCAAATTGGGTACTCAAGGTTAAGGAGGAGGTTACCAAACATATAGATGCTGGATTTCTCATGGTTACGGAGTATCTAAAGTGGATTGCTAACATCGTTCCAGTACCAAAGAATGATAGAAAATGCCAGTATGTGTCAACTTTAGAGATCTCAGTAAGGCCAGTCCCAATGACGACTTTCTTCTCTCTCACATAGACGTATTAGTAGACAACATCGCTAAGAATGCGCTATTGTCTTTCATGGACGGATTCTCAGGGTACAATAAGATTCTGATGGCGCCAAAAGACCGAGAGAAGACTACCTTCACGACACCTTGAGGCACCTATTGTTATAGGGTCATGCCGTTCGAACTAAAGATTGTGGGAGTAACTTATCGAATGGCCGCAAACACATTACTGCACGACATGATACACAAGAAAGTAGAGGTATATGTGGATGACATGATCGTGAAGTCCAAAACCCGAGAAGGGCACGTCGTTGCGCTAAGAAAATTCTTCGAGTGGATCAAAAAGTATAGAATGCACTTGAACTCATAGAAGTATGCCTTCAGAGTTAGAGCGGGAAAGATGCTCGGATTCATAATCACATACTGAGGCATAGAGGTGAACCCGTTAAAGATCAAAACTATCCTCAACATACCCTCTTCAAGGACCGAGAAGGATGTAAAGAGTTTCCTAAGAAAAATTCAGTTCATCAGCAGATTCATCGCCAAGCTAACCACAACCTATGAACCTCTATTCTGGATTTTTAAGAAAAAGACCAAGATTTAGTGGAATCAGCAATGTCAAGACGCCTTCAATGCCATATGAAACTATCTGTAGAATCCTCCAGTCTTGTCTCCACCAGAACCCAATAATCCTCTTATACTTTACCTTTCAGTAACTGATTCGGTAATGGAATGTATGCTTGCACAAAAAGACGAAGCCAAGGTAGAAAAAGCTATTTATTACTTGAGTAAGAAGATGACTGAATGCGAACGATGGAATATGCCTTTGGTGGAAGACTTGTTGGGCGCTAGTTTGGGCATCCAAGAAGTTACGCCATTACATGCTAGCATTATAATAACCTGAACTTAAGAATACGAATAGAAAAGAAAGAACATCTCAAAAGTAACGAAGTCTCAAACTTAAGTTCGATAAGAAGAACCGACTCGATTGTTTAACTTTCTCAAGTTTGAGATGCAGGATGGAGTGGGAACCACACTCATAATATACATAATAATATAATATTATAGGCTAACAAAAGTAAACAAACCACTATTGAAGTCCTTACATACTAAAATAAGTCAAAAAATCACATCTTGTTAAACTATCTTAATTTGACTTAAAAATCTACACCTATTTAATCAATTGCTATAAAAATTATGATAATTTATGAGAGTACTAAATTTATTATAAGCTTACTAAAGTAATAAGTTTTAGTAAGTAAAGACACCAAAAAGATACACCAAATTAATTTTTAAGGTACTTTCTTGCACAGCATGGCACGAAAATCGAGATAAAATCCCAAGATTGATGTAAGATCACATTTTTATCTCCTAAACTGAACCTAGCTGACTTCCCACGTTCCAAAATCTAAAATATATCCCTAAAAAATAGTACCAAGTCAAATCACATAAATCTCATTAATTGAAAAGGAGAAAAAAAAGTCTTCCATGTACATTTTTGTACCCCACTTTTTGAGCCTATAAAAACCATGCCAAACACTACTCCTCCCCTTTTCAAAGTTTCAGCCAAGTGAGGGAGAGAAGTGGGTTGTGAGTGTTCTTGAATAATTCTTCAAATTTTGTAGAATAAAAATGAAGGAAGAAAAAAAGAAGAAGGAAGAAGACGACCAAGGAATGGGAAAGATCCATGGAGTGCTAAAGCTTAAGTCCATGATCCTAATCACCAATGAGTAATCTATACAAGGTAAGTAAGACTCTAAGATCTTTGATTTTGTATTCCTCAAACATATCTCTCATCATTTTATAACACCAATCTACGATCAAGAACTGAAAACTCAAAAATAAAGGCGTTATGGTGGGATTATTGGACTGTTGGGTATGAATGTTGAATTTTTGAGTTGGAATGTGTTTTTACATGAGTTTCATGACTTATGTAAACCCTGTAACATTGATATATTAAGATTCAACACATGTATACAAAGAAGATAGGTCAAAAACTTGCACACATGACGCTAAGAGGCTAGAACCAAAATAGGCTTAAGTTTCGACCGATTTGTGCTTTCTGCCCAAATCTTTAGAACTTCATAACTCAATGTAAAAAAATGATCTTTGCGTGTTCATTATGTCTAGACCTAGTATTATGTGTTATCTTTTATTCAAAATTTGTTTGAACTCATTTGAGTGAGTAGAACTCGACATATTGCATTTCTACCAAAGTGTGTCGGTTTCAAATCAGTTAACATTGCAGACCTAAAAACCCTAGCTTAGAATGAGATCCGAGCTTTGGTCAAACCATAAGAGTTATAGATAACATGTATATCTAGTTACACACCAACAATGAGCTCAAAAGATTGTGGTTTGACAGGTCAAGAATACTCTGAATGTCTCTGTTGTGGTTCAGCTATTAAAAGACGCTTCTGTCGCTTATTTTTATGACCAAAAACCCATATTTTTAGTGACTTGCTCTGAACGTGGGCTTCATTAATATTATAGGTAATATAATAGACTTGTTACTGTCCAAAAAGATGACCTAGATACCTTGGGAAGCCCCTCAAACCCGTTTCAAACTCTTTGTTGAAAATCGGTTCTGCTGAGAGTTTAGTGGTTGACTGAACCCATTTTATAAAATGGCTTGAAACTCTAACTTGTTTCAAACAACTACCCTTAGCACTTTTCATAAGACTTGTAGAGGACATATTAAAATAAAACATATCCAAACATGGGTTCATTTTGACTTGATTTGATGTCCCAAAATCGAGACCAATAGAGACACTTTTCTGACCAATTTTTTGTGCAAGTGCTGAACCGTTTTTGTTTGCGTCAAGTATTTCACCTTGTTGACTTAGATTTTGGCCTTGGTGTAAAGCATAAAAATTTTAGTGATTATTTTAATCTAAATCATCCCTGAAAGATAGAATCCAACTCCAATTCTAAGTAACTTAAAATGCTGTGGTACTTTAAAATTTAATAATTGAAAGAGAGTAATACATGGTTAAGTTAAATCCTTATACTTGTGAAAGATTGGACAAGTGTGTAGTACCCCTTAAATCTAAAAATAGAGTACTCATGGTCTATAAAACCAAAGAAAATATTCAACGGTCTGAATCGTTTTAGTTTCACATGCTAAAGTGGGAAGATTCCGTGTTAACGATCGAGCCGTGTTTTGCTTGTTAGGCACGGAGGTTGTAGAACCCAGGGGTCTTGCTTAGCTTGTAGGGGGAGGCTCGGTTCTTACGCATAGAATACATGGTGAGAGTGCTTAGACTTTATCTTGAACTTGAGTTTTTATAAATGATGCTTGAAAATACTTTGAAGCGCATATTTTGAACTATGACCGGTATTGATGATCGTATGAAGCTGTTGTTTTCAAAAGCCATAATGTTTTAATTCAAGTGCACTATCCATGATATTTTGTGCAATATGATGATATTATAAAAGAAATTATCAATGTTGTGTTGTTGTTTTCAAAGTGCCAAGTTATAAGGATTTTCGACCCTTTATATCCCATTATGAGGGAGGTTATCCAACTATGAGTTTTTCATTTGTCCTTATAGGGGAGGTTTCCCGTTAAGCGGGAGTTTTTGCCTTTAAGGCTTTTGAGCTGTGTCCTAGGTTTTAGCACATACCACTCGTACTTGGTAGAGAGTGGCTCTCATTCCACCATATTGCTATCCGTGCATTGCAAATTGAGATTACGGTGCTGTCGAAACTCCCGATCGTGAGGTTGACGACTACTTGGACATTGTTGGAGTTTGGGTCTAGTTTTGAGAAAGTGGTTTTCATTTTTAATTGTGATGGTTGAGTCAGGAACATATTTCTATTTGCAGTACTGAGAAAGTTCTGTAAAATCTATGATATTTTCATGTTCAAGCAAATGCATCAGTTTTTATATTTTCATGGAAAATGTGATGAACTATTTTTAAAAAGAGTTTTTAGTTATCCTTAACTAAGTAACTGTATTTTCTGTTCATGATAATGCTAAGTGCGTCTCCTCTAACCTTTGTGGTTGCAGATACCATGAATGACTAGGAGTTGGTCTACCACAAGCGTCGTCGAGTAGTTTTGGATTTGGTGTTGGGAATCGTTTTGGTCCAGTTTCTTTTGTTTAGTTTTTAGTTTTGGTAGAGCTTCATGTATAAGACCTGAAGGTTTTTTTTGATGTTTTAGATTTAATGTATGCCCTTGGGATGGTGAATCCCTAGTAACTCATGTTTACCCCTATTGACGTTAAAGATTGTTATGGCTTAGACGTTTTTATTTAGTCTCTTAATATTATTTTTCTTTTGTCTTTCTCTTTAGCTGCTGATTTACGACGAGATCACATCCCTCTATACAGGTTTAGTGCATTGCGAGAGCAGGGTGTTACATTTTGGTATCAGAGCCCTGGGCTATAGGTTTTGTAGACTTGTTAGAATGTGGTCTGTGATGGACCGTAGGTTAAGTGTGTCGTCTTGCAGTTTGTTGAGAAGAGTAGTTTAGGCTTGGGGTTGTCATACCATTGCCTTCAGGCATCTGACTGACTGGCTTTGAGGTTCATTTGAGAAACACATTCTGCAGGCATAGGGTCATAATTGGAAGTCTAACCAAGTTATAAGAATGGGGAGATAACTCAAGAGGGGTCTTATGTTGTTGTCGGTTAATGAAGTCTACGTGAGTTATCAAATTAAGGGAGAAGACCCTTGTGTCATTAAAACCTTCTGTAGACAGTTTGTTCTTATTCTTATGTCTATAAATTGGACTTTTGTATCGAGCCCTAAGTCATAATTTTCTTACAATAGGGAGGAGCATGGAGAAACTCAAATGGAGCGTTATTCAACCCAAACTAGTATGATAAGGCTCGACAAGAAGAATCTCCACAAATTGGATCAATAGAACCTAACCCAACCGCTAGGATGTTGGAGACAATCGCAAGATTGACCAAATAGAACGCGAGTTAGATCACAATGCAATCTGAGAGGAACAATAACTCCTTAATCAAACAATTTAAGGATTTGGGCGCAAAAGAGTTCCTGGGAACCCTTAGCCCTGCTGAAGCAAAAAACTGGTGGAAGGCTACCGTGTGTATTCTGGATAGGTTTGGGGTAGATGCAGATAATAGGATTGACCTCGTAGCTTTTATGTTTAAGGGAGAAGCGTACCACTGGTGGGAAGCCACAGAGCGGTTATTGAAGATGCGAGTGCTAGAAGTTAAACCTCTCATACCCCAGAGAATCACTTGAAATCGTTTTGAGAAAGCGTTCGACCAGTAGTACAAGCCCGTAAACTACAAGTATGTGAAGGAGCTAGAATCCATCGACCTGGAGCAAGAAAGGATGACTGTGGTAAAATACGAGATGAAGTTTATAGAGTTGTCACGATATGCCACCCAGCTTTTTCCTGATGAGGAGACAAGGTGTAGAAGGTTTAAGTAGGGACTATGTTTTTTGATGAGAATAAGGATGATGGTTCTCGAGATGAACAACTACACAAGACAGGTGAACATTGCGCAACATGAATTTCAATGCGGGTCAGTAGGACTGGTAACTCTTTAATTAAACAATTCAAGGATTTGGGTACCGAGGAGTTTGTGGGAACAGTTAGTCCCGTTGACCCTGAAAATTGGTTGAGAGGTGGAGTGCGCATTTTAGACATACCGAGTTGTTCACGTGATAGCTTGTTAAGTATCGATTTATATTCGTTTGATGTCTAGACGATGTAACTCTTATGGAGTTAGTATTCAGTTTCTGTTGTGGTATTAGTGTGAGTCGCAAGGAAGTTACTTTCGAAAACCTTTTGTGATGTGAGCCAATAGGGCAAGCTTGTTTAGATTAGTGCGTAAATGTTGCTTGTATAAAGAAGAAAATTTTCTCATGGAAATGTGTGGGTTTTATGTATGAGAAGTTGAAGGGTGATATAATTTTGTTATTTCTGGTGGAGTTGCGTAGCAACTTAGTGTAAGTACGTAGGAGGAACAAGTGTTTGGATGAGAATAGTAGAAGCGTATGTGAGACTATATGAATTAATAGGTATGATTTTTGTAATTGGCCTTGAGTGAATCGAGTGTCTTGGTAAAATGCGGGTAAGATGTAATAGATAAAGTGTGAAAGTGGTTCTTGGTTCGGTTGTGTGGCAAAGAATGTGTGAAGGGATTGAGTGATGATGGTAAGAGATTTTAGAATCAGGAGTTAGTAGTGTTCGGTTGGAGGATTATTGGATGTGTGGTACGCACATGAAGGAAATATGTGAATATATATTGTGTTATGATTAGATTCGTATGGGTAAGTATATACTTGTAGAGCATTTAGTCTATGTGGTATGTTTTTCCTAGTGGCTCATTGGGTTTAAGTGGCGATATTAGTCCTGATGGTCGTAAGGTTAGAGTGGTACAACACAAAGTAGTGATGTGATTTCGAGTTTGTACTCGTTAGTCGACCAGAAAGTAGTCTTCAATGTACGTTTGAATGTGGCAATGAGCTAGTTTTTGGTAGTTTAGAAAGGGGGAGTGACAGTCTTTCCAGACAAAGGTGGAGAATATTTGAATTCAGTTTCGGTGGTGGGCTAGTTTAGAGATGAATGATCGCTTGTGAGAGTCGAACTTGATGTAAGTTGTGTTTGGAGCCAAAGTGTTTTGAGAGCTAGACTTGGGGTTAGGATACCACAAATTGAAAGTACGGGAATTAGATATGCCTAAGACTGCATTTAAGACTTGTTACGAGCATTATGAATTTGTGGTGAACCCTTTCGGATTAACGAATGCACCTGCTGTGTTTATGAACTTGATGGATCGGGTGTTCAGAAACTTTCTAGACTAATTCGTAATTGTGTTCATAGATGACATTTTGATATACTCTCACAGTGAGGAGGAACACAGGAAACATTTGAAGATTTCTTTACAAACCCTGAGAAAACACAAGTTATTTGCTAAATTTGATAAGTGTGAGTTTTGGTTAGATCGGGTGGTGTTTTTGGGTCATGTTATATTCGGAGAAGGAATTCAAGTGAACCCAACAAAAGTGGAAGCAGTAGTTAATTGGAAAAGACCAACTAGCGTGATAGAGATACGAAACTTTTTGGGGCTAGCTGGCTATTACCGACGTTTTATTCGGGACTTTTCCCTTATTGCAAAACCCTTATAGATGGGTTGTCGCTTATCAACCTTTTTATTAATACATAAATAATTATGGGCCAAGCCACTAGGGCGGATATCTTGAGTAAGCCAATATTAAGAGTAAGGATGAAAGAAAGTCAATGCGAAACTTCTCAAGATGAGTATGACACTCGAGCTACTCGGGTAGTAGAGCTACTCGGGTGTAGTAGAGCTACTCAGGTAGTAGAACTACTCGGGTGCAGTAGACTACTCGGGTACAGCATTTCATCCGCTCTCGTACAGTCGGCCCGCTTGACAGTCGAGCCACTTGGCTCCCCTTCCCGGGCGAGTGGTTCACCCTACATACAGAACTTCATTTTTGGCGACAGGAATTATTTATTTCTTCTTAGCTACATGATTTAAACAATACATCTGCTCGAGTCATTCATGACCCGAGCTACTCACCCCTCTTGTAGCTCGGGTGCAATACTTATACTCATTACTCGAGTTACTCAAGATCTGAGCTCCTCACTCCTTCAGTAGCTCGGGTACAAAACTTTTGCTCATAATACGAGTCACTCATGACCCGAGCTACTCACCCTTTAGTAGCTTGGGTGCTATACT
Organism: Heliamphora ciliata; assembly: GCA_032360265.1. Lineage (NCBI taxonomy): Eukaryota > Viridiplantae > Streptophyta > Magnoliopsida > Ericales > Sarraceniaceae > Heliamphora > Heliamphora ciliata. The sequence goes on from JAUMHN010067727.1 coordinate 19,348, forward strand.
TCTGCTCAGAACTCGAGTCACTCATAACCCGAGCTACTCGCCCCTCTAGTAGCTCGGATGCAATACTCATAACGCGAGTCACTCATGACCCGAGCTGCTCGAGTATTCTTCCACATAACCAGTGTCAACTATCCTAACCCAGGTACTCAGGTGATGACGTAAATTACTCATTCCACTGGTGACTCGAATTACTAGGGATCCGAGCAGCTGGGAACCCTTATAAACTCGGCCAACTAATATCGTTTTTCATCATGCAGAGACAGAAGACATTCTATAGCACAGACTATGAAACGTAACCCTGACTACGAATGAAGACCTTCCATAGCACAGACTATGAAGCGTAGCCCCGACTACGAATGAAGATATTCCATAGCACAAACTATGAAGCGTAGCCTTGACTACGACAGTAGCTATGACTACTTGCCATCGCATAGACCATGAAGACAGCACAGACTGTATTATTACCATGGCACAGACCATGAAAACAGCACAAACTGTATTATTATCATGGCACAGATCATGAAGACAGCACATACTATATTATTACCACGACACAGGTCGTGAAGATAGCACAGACTGTAACGTAGCTCTGACTACCTAATCATGATGACATTGCACCGACTATGTGGCTCAGCACAGACTGAACAACCAAGATATAGCACAGATTATATGATTATAGATTCCTCTGAGAATCAAAAGACTGTCCTAGTGACAATAAAGGCAATGGTAGTACAATCCTGCATGGAATGTTGGGAGACATGTGGCTTAGTGGCTAAGGAAAGGATTTGTCGAGTCGTACGGATCCTCCCACTCGAGTCACTCGAGTGACCCCCAAGTCACTCAACCCGAGTGGGTCGGGTACTTAACCCGAGTTGGTTGGGTGCCCGTGGGGCTTATGTTGGCCGACCTAGTTGAGTTGGAGTAGAAAACTACTTTGCTGATTATCGGATATAATCTCTTGATTCTCCGTTATCGCCTCTCATGATCCGATTCGATCTCTTGAAAGAGTCCTATCCGAACTTCAACATGGCTCCTCTGAGTGCTATAAATAGGAGGGATAACCATACTTTCGGATCAATCAGATTTTGATAATCTAATACATTGTTCATACTGCCATTACTCGATACTCAATTAGCTTTCTCCTTTACCCAACCTTATCTCTCTCCATTCTGTGTTACTGACTACTTTGCATATTTTACCTTTCCATTATTGTTTGTTATTTGTCTATCCCTAAAGAACCCTACAACCCTTAACTCGTTGACTCAGAAAAATGTCAAGTTTGAATGGTTCGACGAATGCCAACGCAGTTTTCAAGAGTTAAAGTCCAATTTGGTGTCAACACCTATGCTTACCCTTCCGTCAGGCAACAAGGGCTTTGTTATTTATAGCGGCGCGTCACACCAAGGTTTCGGCTGCATTTTGATGCAACACGGGAAGGTTATCGCCTATGCATCTAGACATTTAAAACCTCATGAGAAGAATTGCCCTACCCACATTCTATAGTTAGCCGTAATTATCTTTGCGCTCAAGATATGGAGACGTTATTTGTACGGCAACCATTGTGAGATTTTTACGAATCATCAGAGCTTGAAGTATATTTTCATCAAGAAAGAGCTGAACTTGAGGTAAAGAAGATGGATGGAGTTAATTAAGGAATATGACTGTACTATTCACTATCATCCGGGAAAGGCAAACGTCATGGTAGATGCACTAAGTCATAAATTATTCGGAAAAATAGAGCATCCTCGAGCGGTACGAGTTGGTTCTTTTTTAAAAATGTAAACGCTTAGAACCCATCTTGCCATAGGAAATAATGGAGGCCTATTAGCAACTCTAAGTATAAGACTAACCTTATTTGATCAAATTCGAGCTGCTCAATTGGCGGATAATCAAGTGGACAAGATAGGGGCGGAAGCATCAGCTAAAGGGAAGACAGAATTGGAAGTTTGAGATGACGTATTGTGGTTTGGTCACAAATTGTATGTGCCCAATAATGAGGAGTTGAGAAGGCATATCTTAGATGAAGTGCAAAACTCAACATACACCATGCAACCGGAAAGTACGAAGTCGTATAGAGATTTAAAAGAAAGATACTAGTGGAGTGGGGTGAAGAAGGACGTAGCGAATTTCGTAACAAGATGTTTAGTATGTCAGCAAGTTAAAATTGAACACCACAAGCCGACAGGATTACTATAACCGTTACTTGTACCCGAATGGAAGTGGGAACATATTACCATGGATTTCGTAACCGGACTCCCTCGAACACCCAAGGGGAATCATGCTATTTGTGTAATTGTGGATAGGTTGACGAAGTCAGCTCACTACTTGCCAATAAAGATGACGTTTTCTACGGATCGATTTGCACGACTTTATATTGATGAGATCGTTAGGCTACGCGGAATACCAGTTTCTATAGTAACGGACAGAGACCTAAGTTTTACGTTCAAGTTTTGGCCAAGCTTACAAGAAGCATTGGGGACTACTCTAAAGTTTTGCACTGCTTTCCATCCACAAACTGATGGTCAATCGGAGAGGACAATTCAGACCTTAGAAGATATGCTTAGAGGCCCCTTATGAAGCGTTGTACGGCAAAAAATGTCGAAGCCTAATTTATTGGGAAGAAGTTAGAGAAAGGAAGTTGCTTAGACCCAAGATAGTTCAATTTACCACTGATAAGATTAAGTTGATTCGAGAGAGATTGAAGCAATCGTAAGACAGGCAGAAGAGTTATGCAGATAATCGGAGACACAAGCTGAAGTTTGTACTGGGGGACCGTGTGTTCTTAAAGATATCACCATGGAAAGGAGTAATGTGATTTGAGAAGAAAGGAAAACTCAGTCCTTGATACATTAGACCATACGAAATCATTCAAAGAGTTGGGAGCACTGCATATCAATTAGCTTTGCCACCAGATTTTGCAAGTCTACACGATGTATTCCACCCTTCACACATGTTAACAACGCAGCCTATCATCCTAAAGCCTGACCTCACATATGAAGAGAAGCCAGCAGGAATACTAGACAAGAAAGAACAAATTCTGCGAAGTAAAGTCATTCCTTTAGTAAAAGTGTTATGGCATAGTCACTCGATGGAAGAAGCCATGTGGGAGCGAGAAGGGGATATGCAAAAAAAGTACCCACATATCTTGAAGCAAGGTATGTAAATTTACAGAACGAAATTTCTTAAAGGAGGGTAGATTGTAATAACCCGAACTCAAGAATACGAATAGAAAAGAAAGAACATCTCAAAAGAAACGAAGTCTCGAACCTATGTTCGGAAAGAAGAACCGGCTCGACCGTTTAACCTTTTCGAGCTTGAGACCCGGGATAGAGAGGGAACCACACTCGTAGTACACATAATAATATAATATTATTGGCTAACATAAGTAAACAAATCATTATTGAAGTCCTTACATACTAAAATAAGTCAAAATTTCACATCTTGTCAAAGTAGCTTAATTTGACTTAAAAGTCTATAACTATTTAATCAATTGCTATAAAAATTATGATAGTTCATGAGAATACTAAATTTATTATAAACTTACCAAAATAATAAGTTTTAGTAGGTAAAGACACAAAAAAGATGCATCAAATTAAATTTTAAGGCACTTTCTTGCATAGAATGGCAGGAAAACTGAGATAAAACCCTAAGATTGATGTAAGATCAGATTTTTGTCTTCAAAACTGAACCTAGCAGACTTCCCACATGCCAAAATCTGAAATATATCCCTAAAAAATAGCTCCATGTCAAATCACATAAATCTCATTAATTGAAAAGGAGAAAAAAAGTCTTCAAAGTACATTTTTGTTCCCCACTTTTTGAGCCTATAAAAATCAAGCCAAACACTACTCCTCTCCTGTTCAAAGTTTCGGCCAAGTGAGGGAGAGAGTTGGGTTTTGTGTGTTCTTGAAGAATTCTTCAAAGTTTGAAGAAAAAAAAAAGAACGAAAAAAAAGAAGAAGAAAGAAGAAGGACCAAGGAATGGGGAAGATCCATGGAGTGCTAAAACGTAAGTCCATGATCCTAATCACCAAAGAGTAACCTATGGAAGGTAAGTATGACTATAACATCTCTAATTTTATATACCTCAAACATCTCTCTCACCATTTTATAACACCAATGTACGATCAAGAACCGAAAACTAAAAAATAAAGGCGTTATGGTGGGATTGTTAGACTGTTGGGTATGAATGTTGAATTTTTAACTTGGTATGTGTTTTTACATGGGTTCCATGACTTATGTACGCTCTAGAACATTGAAACATTGAGGTTTAACACATGTATACAAAGAACATGGGTCAAAAATGTACACACATGACGCTAAGAAGCTAGAACTAAAATAGGCCTTAGTTTTGAGCGATTTGAGCTTTCTGTCCTGATATTTGGAACTTCATAACTCAATGTAGAAAAATGATCTTAACATGTTCATTATGTCTAGACCTAGGATATTGTGTTATCTTTCATCCAAAATTGGTTTAAACTCATTTGAGTGAGTAGAACTCGAAATATTTCATTTCTACCAAAGTGTGTCGGTTTCAAACCAATTAACATTGCAGACCTGAAAACCTTAGCTTAGAATGAGATCCAAGCTTTGGTCAAACCATAAGAGTTATAGATAACATGTATATCTAGTTACCTACCAACAATGAGCTCAAAAGATTGAGGTTTGACAGGTCAAAAATACTCTGAAAGTGTCTGTTGTGGTTCTGCTATTAAAAGACGCTTCTATCACATATATTGTTATGACCAAAAACCCCTATTTTTAGTGACTTAATCTAAACATGGTCTTCATGAATATTGTAGGTAATATAATAGACTTGTTACTGTCCAGAAAGAAGACCTAGATACATCGGGAAAGCCCCTCAAACCCATTTCAAACTCTCTGTTGAAAACTGGTTCTGCTGAGAGTTTAGTGGCTTACTGAACCCATTTTATAAAACGGACTAAAACTCTTACTTGTTTCAAACAACTTCCCTTAGCATTCTTCATAAGACTTGTATGGACATGTTAAACTAGAACATATCTAAACATGGGATTGATTTGACTTGATTTGATGCCCCAAAATCGAGACTAATAGAGACACTTTTCTGACTAATTTTTTGTGTAAGTGCTTATCCGTTTTTGTTTGATTCAAGTATTTCACCTTGTTGCATTAGGTTTTGTGTAATAACCCAAATTCAAGATACAAATAGAAATGAAAGAACATCTCAAAAGAAACGAAATCTCGAACCTAAGTTCGGTAAGAAGAACAAGCCCAACCGTTTAATATTTTCGAGCCCGAGAAGCAGGATAGAGTGGGAACCACACAAGCATATATTAAAACCCTAATGTGGAGGATAAGAATTAAAATTTATAAGTTCAAGTTATTTAAAACAAGAATTAAACTCAAAAAATCAAGAAACAAACATATGTGAAAATACCTGAATTTTCTCCTATAATTAAATAAAGAAAATCATTTATATATATATATATATAAACTCAATTAGATAGACCTAAGTGTTTGTGCCAAACTTATTGGCCAAGTTTCCTTAACCTAGGTTAGTGGAAAATAACCCAAGTTAACTAAACCCAACTATGATTAACCAAGCTTCACGATGAAGCTTCCTACTTGACTTTTGTCCATAAAAAGAACCCAAAACCCACCTATTCTTCCTCTAAATTTCTTGCATAGTGAGGAGAGTAGAGAGGGAGAGAAATAGAAGAAGGAAGAAGAAGAAAGAAGAAGGAAGAAGAAGAAACATGAAGCTAGGAGGATCCATGGAGCAGGAAATTTAAGTCTAAGGTTTTTCATCACCAAGAAATAAATTTTAAACATGGTAATCAAGGCTCAAATACTTCTAAATTTATACATATCAAATACCTCTTTCATTGTTTTCAAACACAAATCTAAGATCAAGAATTGAAAACTCAAAAATAAAGGCGTCATGGTTGGATTTTTGGAACTGTTGGGTTTGAATGTTGAGTTTGTGAGTTGGTAAGAGTTTTACCAAGGATTCCATGACTTCTTTAAGCTCTGGAATATTGATATATTGAATTTCTATACATTTATATAAAGAATATGGGTCAAAAACTTACACACACGACGCTAAGAGGCTACAACCATGATAGGCCTGAGTTTTGAGCTTTTTCACCTTTCAGCCCTGATTTTTGGAAGACTATAACTCAATGTATAAAAATGATCTTAGCGTTTTCTTTACGTCCAGACCTAGATTTTTGTGTTATCATTCATCCAAAATTATTTTGAACTCATTTAAGTGAGTAGAACTCAAAATATTGCAACTCTACCGAAGTGTGTTGGTTTCAGACCAGCCAACTATTCAGACCTACAAACCATAGTTTAAAATGAGATCTGAGCTTTTGTTAAAACATAAATGTTGTAGATAACATGTATATCTAGCTACCCACCAAAAAGAAGCCCAATCTATTGAGGTTTGATGGGTCAAACCCCCTATGAAAATCTCTATTGTGGTTCAGCCATTAAAAGATGCTTCTGTCACATATTTTTGTATAGCCCAAAATCCTTATTTTTGGTGACCTACACCAAACGGGGTCTATATGAATATTGTAGCTAACATATTGAACTACTTTTTGTCAAAAAAGAAGACCTAGATACCTCAGGAACGTCTCTCAAAACCATTTCAAACTCTCTGTCCAAAACTGGCTCTGCTGAGTTTTGGCGGCTAATAGAACTTATTTTATACAATGGCCAAAAATTCTAATTTGTTCGAAATATCTACCCTTAGCACTAAACATGAACATTTTAGGGGACATTTTAAACTAGAACATATCCAAAAATTGGCTCATTTGGACTTGATTTGATACCTAAAAACTGAGATTAATAGAGGCATATTTTTGGTAAAATTTTGAGAAAAGTGCTGAACTATTTTTGTTGCCATCCAGTTTTTCACCTAGTTGCTTTAGATTTTGACTTTGGTGTTAAACATGAAATTTGTAGAGAATATTTTAATCTAAGCCATTAGTAAAAATCATAATCTAACTCCTAGTCTATGTATTTCAAAATGCTGTGCTACTTTAAAATTTAAAGATTGGAAAAGAATAATAAATGGTTAAGTTAAATCCTTAAACAAGTGATGGTTTGGACAAGTGCGTAGTACCCATTAAACATAAAAAGAAAGTAACCATGGTCCCTAAAACCAAATAAAACATTCAACGGTCCGAATCATTTTAGTTTCACGTGCTAAAAGGGAAGGATTCTGTGTTAGCGGTAGAGTCGTGTTTTACTTGTTAGGCACGGAGGTTGTAGAACCCAGGGGTCCTACTTAGCTTACTGGGAAAGGCTCGGTTCATACGCATATAATACAAGGTGAGAGTGCTTAGCCATTATCTTGAACTTGAGTTTATGTAAATGAT
>JAUMHN010067834.1:0-26712 GCA_032360265.1 Heliamphora ciliata
TACATCATATATCAGATAGATCATATCTCATATATTATTATTGATATATTATTTTTGTCTTTCAAGACTTAAAAAAATATATCAGGGTTCTGCCGGTACGAGTTCTCGGAGGATTGTAGCCCACACTACGTTCGAGGATCGCGTAAGAAAATACAGTAGAAGATCTGACTTGAGCTTCAACTCGGAATCAAATCGTAGTTGAAGATTAGATCTACAAGAGGTATTCTTCTAAATTAACTTCGGTTGCTCGGATTTTATTTTGATCGTTCTTCGTCAAAAGTTTTATCTAGAGCCCGTTTCGGCATTTGCCCGTCCAGTTTATTTTTTCCCCATAATCGTTTTTCAAAAACAATGATCTTGGCAGTTTTGCCTCCAACAGTTCGCTCCAAACCTCTAAAACATAAAAGTGTTGAGATTTTCACAAATCCACCCTTTGAAAACCAAATATCCACCTGTCATATCATGTAATAACCAAGAAAAAGCATAAAACATGCTTTTTATCCAAACAAATATGGTTTGAACATAAAAATATAACATTCTAGAAAACCAAAGGCTCTTAGAACTCACCCCAGTCTCAAAACTCTTCTTCTCACATAAGGAAGAAAAGGGTTGACACCAACAGAAAAAGTGTCGACACAAACAGAAAAGGTGTCCAAACAAACAGTAGAGGTGTCAACACAAACAGTAAAGGTGTTGACACAAACTGAAAATGCGTCAACACAAACAGCAAAGGTGTCGACACAAATAGAAAATGTGTCAACACAAACAGCAAAAGTGTAGACACAAATAACGGTGGTGTCGACACAAACAGCAACAGAATGCACAACATCAACAGTAGGAAAAGGTGTCGACACAAGCAGAAAATGTGTCGACACCAACAGCAACATAAAATGTCAACACCAATAGCAAAAGGTGTCGACACAAACAAAAAAAGATGTCGATACAAAAGAACAAAGAGTTCAAACTAACAGTCACTGAAGCGTTCTTAACACCACAGAAGGAAAAAGCGTTGACACTAACAGAAAAATGTGTCGACACAAAAATCAAAAATTCTCAAATTTCAGAACAAGCTACTGGCGATGGTAAAAAACAAACCCAAGCTACTGAAACAACTTCTCAGCCCCAAATTCAACCAACCAAACACCCCCTTTGCAACCCACGGGCCTACACAAATCCAAAACAACAAAGATACACCGAAAGGAAAGCCTCAAACCCCTTTTCCTCCGACCAAAAATCAACCAAAAGCAATTTTGAACCAAAAATCCAACTTTTCAAAATATAAACCAACTTTTCATGCATTTTTAAACGGTAAAAACACATATAATTGCATGCAGCACCCTTTAAAGATAAGATAGTTTAGGATCCTACCTCGTTGAGTAAAAAACTCAAAGTCTCGAACTCCTTGAAAAATGAACTTCGTCGAAACAAAATTCCGTTTGGATGAACGCGTAGCTCTCAATGCCGATAGCAAGGATCCACTACCCGATTGCCAAAAACAAAGCCCGGGCCCCAAGAAATTCTAGAAAGAATGCAGAGATTTTTGTTTGGAAAAGAAAACTTAACCTCTAAGTTTTAGAAAATATCTCTACCAAAATATCTAAGGCTAGATGTTTTTATAAGCCACGAAAATATCTTTTTTTTTAAACCTCTCAACGGCCCCGGTATCTAACCCAACATACATTTCTAAACTCGAACATACATAAAACGCACATAAACATGTTATTGTAAAAACAATAAACAACATGTCAAAACGTCAAAACGTTACAAAAATTAAAACGGGTCAGGGTCTCACAACTCTCCTCCTCTTAAAGAAATTTTGTCCCCAAAATTCACTGAAACTCAAGCCAACAACAGCTCATCAACCATCAATAATCTCTGATGCAAACCCAGCAGCATTGTATAATAGCAAAAATGTACCAACAATTGAAACCCCCAAAACTGTTTCACACAAGGTAATCACGACTTTAAGAATCAACTTCCATACTAACTGCTCGCATGGGCAAGTCCCATTAACATCACTATCATCCATGAGACATGCATGAAACGTCGGATCAAGATCCAACTCACACTGTCAAACCTCAAAACATAACTCTCACCATACACAAACCACCCCAGCGATAAATGCATCACATGAGACTAATCCACCATGGTACTTGATCTCAAACACTCTCTACGCCCGAATATAGAGACTACCATCCCTTCGTTCTTACTGCCACAAACTGGCTCAAGCACACCTCACACAGCACACCACGGACTATCCCCGCAAGTCCAGACACAAGATGCCGAACCTTAACATCGGTTACACGAAGTCACATACTACACACACAAACTTTACTCAAGTTCTGATGCTCACCAAACGTCCACCGACTTTGATACCACATCATCACCCTGTTGATGTTAACAATGCCACCACAAAGCTAACACAACGCCCATCCACGAGCCACAACACAAATACCTGACTCCAGAGAGAAGCTCACTTACTCACCTAGAATACCAAAGAATGCATCACATCCAAACCTTCATTCTTTATTCGAACTTCTATCACGAATCACAATCCTCACCTTAAAGAAATACTAGGTAATATAATATTGTCCCAAACAAGGTTCCACAAAACCAAAAACAATTCCAGCATCACAGCCACAAAGTCTCTTGACCCCTATGAGTCACTTGACCAACACATCACACAGAAAAGACATCTCAATAGGTATCCAAAAACCTACACATCACTACAAAAAGAACACTACATCTCAATACCAATTCCCTTGTCAACAAGAACAAACAAAAGCATTCCTGGTCTACTAACTCGACCTCACAGGGAACATAACCCAAATGGTTCAACTATCATACAAACAGGCCACGTTGACTAAGTTACCACAACCTATCATGTTTACCAAACTCATACGTACTATTTTGCAGTCTTCCACCATGAGATAATACTAACTCCATCATGCGATTCTTTACGGTCCCCAACTGTGGGAGCATTCGAATCCCAAGTCAGTCACACACAAAGACGCTTAACATCCAAGAAGGCACATATCTATGCACCACGCATCGAAACCACGAAGAATCAAACCCACAATCACTCGATCACGGCGATACGAGTCCCCGAGTCACAACTCTAAGGGTCACACACGGATACGAAATCCACAGAGATTTTCGATCTCAGTACACAACTAAAACCTGAATCGATCAAGAACCCAGCATCTCCGTCCAACCGAGATGAAACAACTCGCACCAGAACCGTCCACAAAGAAACTCTCTCTCTGTCTAGAGAGAAGAAAAGGGGTCAACAAAACCTATGACCCAATCTCTGCGTACTCCCAATACTCATTAACACTTGGTGCTTCTCAAGAACTCTGTAAACCTTACCTTAAAGCCACATCGACCACAATCAAACAGTTGCCGTCAACCACGATTACGGTACTCAGACCATCCGCTCCACCAAGCTCTCAACTCTTCGGCGTCATTCGTACACATACGAATATCATCAAGCCGCATACCATGTAGAACACCTCCCATCCCAAAGGATTATAAGCTCATCACTAAGCATACACGGAGACACACGTCAACATTTCATCGCGCCAAAACCTCAGTCCACCAGGTTGAGCTTACTCACCTAACTCTTGCTAGGCAAACCACAACTACACTATGGCCTCAAGCCCACTACCCACGCAACTCATATAGAAAGTGCACGACACCATACAGAAGAAACCAAATCCTAAAACCCGTCATCCAGAGTCACCAAGAACTCCCTTAACTATGCAGACACCTTCCGCATTTCCACTCTCAAAGTGCACGTCGATCACAGGCATCGTAACTCACGATTTCTCACCTATCGCCCTAGGATAGCCAAATCACATGGTACATTACTGAACCTTATTACTTCACACTTCGTTCCCATGGGCAAACAACATACCCATCTCTGAACCTAAGGTCAAACACAAACAACCTTCAGACATATCACACTCAGAATACAATATCTCAGCACTAACCAACCACACTCTCGAACTCGTCATGGTCCCTTCAAACCTCATGCACCCAGCACGGTTCCCAAACGCGAACTCCTGATCACTAGGATAACGACCAGACCACAAACCTGAGTTCTCGTAGGAATCTCACAGAACTACTACTCGATGCAAGTTAGAATCATAAGCTGAACTCTTACACATACCAACACAGTCGCGACCCATGCTCTTCCCAACATATCTACAACTCATACTCATCCCCATATCCTCGAGCTTACTCACTCAGAACTCAGGTCTCAAACCTCAATAAGGTATACCATGTCCAAGGTCATCAAAACTACTCTAACTACCACAACACCCAGCTAGCATGGCATATTTCCATAACCACTCATGTTCTGCTATCTCAACGTACACCCGACCAAGGATTATCACGCTCCCATCCACTATGTTCCCGTTTATACCTCATCCTGAGTACACGGCCCATGACATAACATAGCTCACGATGTACTTAAGCCATCACACAGCCAAAACCATGTACACCAAACCTTAACCAGAAAGGATTACCACTATTCACAAATCCATCCACCAATCCAATCATAACAACTGATTTCTCAGGGTCTCCAACACCCCATCACCCCTACTCACAAGGCTATCCTTAACACGACTCTAACTTCCACTAGCATACTCTTAAGAGGAGTCAGCTATCCAAACCAAAGCTATCAACCATACTTCGACTACACCTAAACAAAATTCTACTCATACAAACACTCAGCAGTTTACCAACCGAGGCCAACCTCACACAGCTAAACCCAACTCATCGATGAGTTCCCCAATGCACCAAGCGATCGACGCTCAACCCATAGCAGTGCCTTTCAGCAACCACTGCAACCGAGTCGCACATCCAAGACCCAAACCATGGTCTCATCGTCTCAAGGGTGTACAGGTTATATATATAGAAAACATGAAACACGACAACTTAAGGTCAATCTATCATGTTATTTCTAACACATACCACATAATCATGCTAACACATAGCAATAACAATTATGCAGACACAACATAGATACCGAGGAGAACCAAGAAGAATGATGTGTCATTATAGATAACCCACTTAGATTCCTTGCTAGAAATCACGTTCGTAAAATGCATTTCTAACTTGGCTCCCAAGTTTGTTAGTCCAAATGCTCAAAGGTAAGACTAATCAATACTAAGGTCTAACCTCCATACTCACATATACACTACAAGCTATCATGCTTATGTTCCAAACACAGGCAACCAAGCACACACACATGTTTCCTCATAAGGTAATGCACCATCTTTTAACAGCTCATAGGTATTCAAACCCAGAGCTCGGATACCAAGTTGCCACACCCCAAACTCTAGGTCACGCGAAAAGCCCACAAACAACCACCAAAACCAAAATACAGCAAACCGAAGGTTTCTTTCGAAAGCATAAGACATGCATACATCGGCCCACGGTCATAAGAAATACATATTCTTTACAACATAAAACATATACAAAAGGTACAAACTACCTATTAAGATAAAACAAATGTCTTATCATCAGCCTCCTCTAGGCACCTCAAGGTCAACCTACAGAACCACATTCACTTGAAAAAGATTTTAACATATCCCACAACGTGAGCCGAAGCTCAATAGAAATAGACTATAAAGCCTTAAAACAGGATATGCAATCACATAGCATGAAGTTCACTCAACCACAGGAGCCAAAAAGGTTTTCCATCCTAAAAACCACAAGTTTTGCATTAGGCTAACACGAGCCTAAAAAGGGTTTCACTTCATAAAACCCCACGTTTTTCATCCTCAAAACCAAGCATATCAACAATGCAAATATTGTTTCACAGTTAAAGAAAAACAATAACCAAAACGTTATTTTCCACTCGAATCACACAACCGATGAAAGAGAAAATGAATCCTATGTACCGACTCTGCCACAAAGGGACAGAGGTAACAACTATAGACTCCTTCCCTTTACCTAATCCATGAATCATTTAAGACCTGTTCGGTAATGACAAGTTATATACGAAGCCACCACAACGTAACTACTAACTTTACAGACTAAAATCGATGGACAAAAGCACCACCCCTTCTTTACGGGAATTATCCCGAAGGACAAAGGTACCTACTCTACGCACGTTTCTGGACTTCCACCAAGGGCAACTCGTGCCACATACCCGATATCCCAGTACATCTAGAGAATTATTTTAAAAACCAACCCGTAACTCAACTACGAAAATATTTTCACAATTATACATTAAACATATATAAAAATCCATCCATCAACATGGAAATCAACAAAACCATTTTCAAAGTGTTTTTTTACGTTTCCAACAAAACATTTCCAAAACTGAGACTCAACCCCGAGGGTTAGCTCCAAACCTCCAAAACACAAAGTGTCGAGATTTTCACAAATTCACCATTTTAAAAACCGACCCTTTGAAAACCAAATATTCACAGGTCATATTATGTAATAACCAAGAAAAAGTGTAAAACATGCTTTTTATCCAAACAAACTTGGTTGAAACATAAAAATAGGACATTCTAGAAAAACCAAGGGCTCTTAGAACTCACCCCAATCTCAATACTCTTCTTCTCACACAAGAAAGAAAAGGGATGACACCAACAGAAAAAGTGTCGACACAAATAGAAAAGGTGTCGACACAAACAGCAGAGGTGTGGACACAAACAGCGAAGGTGTCGACACAAACAGAAAATGTGTCTGCACAAATAGTAAAAGGTGTCGACACAAACATAAAAAGGTTTCAACACAAAAGAATATAGAGTTTAACATAACAGTCACTGAAGCGTGCTCAACACCACAGAAGGAAAAAGGGTCAACATTAACAAAAAAAGGTGTCGACATAAAAATCCAAAATTCTCAAATTTCAGAACAAGCTACTGGCGATGGTGAAAAACAAACCCAAGCTACTGAAACAACTTCTCAACCCCAAATTTAACCAGCAAAACACCCCCTTTGCAACTCACGGGCATACACAAACCCAAAACAACAAAGATACACCGAAAGAAAAGCCTCAAACAACTTTTCCTCCAACCAGAAATCAACCAAAAGTGATTTTGAATCAAAAATTAAACTTTTCATGCATTTTTAAACCGTAAAAACACATATAATTGCACTAGCACCCTTTAAACATAAGATAGTCTAGGATCCTACCTCGTTGGGTCCAAAACTCAAAGCCACAAACTCTGGAAAAAAATGAACTTCGTCGAAACAAAATTTCGTCCAGATGAACGCGTAGCCCTCGATGCCGATAGTAAGGATCCGCTACTCGATCGCCAAAAACAAAGCCCGGGCCCCAAGAAATTTTAGAGAGAAGGTAGAGGTTTTTGTTTGGAAGAGGAAACTTAACCTCCAAGTTATGGAAAATATCTCCACCAAAAGATCTAAGGATAGATATTTATAGGCCACGAAAATATCTTTTTTTTTTTAAAACGTCACATCACACCTCTCAACGGTCCCGGTATCCAACCCAACATGCATTTCTAATCTCGAACATACATAAAACGCACATAAATATGCTATTGTAAAAATAATAAACATGTCAAAACGTTACAAAAATTAAAACGGGTCAGGGTCTCACATTTTCAAAAGGAGATTTGAAAACAAGGCGATTTGTGGAAATTCTAAAAACTGTGTTTTGGAGGTTTGGAGCTAACCCTCTGGGTTGAGTCTTAGATTTTGAAATGTTTTGGTAAAACGATGGAAACATTTTTAAAATGTTTTGTAGTATCTCTATGATTGATGGATGATGTGGCAGGTGGCCATTGGGTCTTTTTATATATGTTTAATGTATAATTATTTACGTGTTTTCATAGTCGAGCTATGGGTTTTGTGAGAAGAACCTTTGGGGTTGGACTCGTGCGTGTGTTTTGTGGAGTGTCGTGTCAAAACGGACTGATTTTGGGATCTATGGATCAAGCAAGTTTGGGTACGAGTTGCTCCACGGTGAGAGAACGAAAAATTGCATATCGAGGCATGTGAATGACCTTCGGAGAAAGACCGCTAAGAATTGCGTATTAGGGCACGTCCGAGTGACTATTCGGAGGTGAAAGACCGCGAAGAATTGCATATTGGGTTAATTTTATCCCACGGTGAAAGACCATGAAAGAGTACGACATGCATATGAATCCTGTTGTGTATGCATGCGTGAGTGCGTGTGTTCTCGGTTGTGTGTTCCAGGTGAAAGATAACATTTTGGTTACTATTTTTGTTTTAACTGTGAAACGTTATTTGCATTGGTGAAATGATTGGTTTTGAGGATAAAAAATCTTTTGAGACTCATGGGAGTCTGATGGAAAACTTGAGATTTTATGATGTAAAACCGTTTTGAGACTCGTATGGTTGAGTCAACTATATGCTATGTGACTGCATATCCTGCTTGATGGCTTTATATAGTCTATTTTTATTGGGCTTCAGCTCACGTAGTGGGATTTGTTAAAAACCTTTTTCAGGTGAACGTGGTCCTATAGTTTGACCTTGAGGTGCCCGGAGATGGCTGATGACAAAACTTTTGTTTTGTCATTGATAGGTAGTTTATACCTTGTATTTGGTTCATATTTGGATATAACACATTGTAAAGCATATATAATTCTTTCGGCCGTGGGTCGATGTATGCATGTTTTATGCTTTTGAGAGAAACCATGGGTTAGTTGTTATTTTTCGTAGTTTCTTACTACGCTTTTCGTTGCTTAGTTCAACGACTTACAAAAGGGGGTTTCCAAATGGTTCTTGCTTCAGTTAAACTCTTGTGCTTCGAGGGATATTTTAGAACGGCTTACACTTCTTTTTAAAGGATTTTCTTTACCTAAATTGTGTATTTTGTTTTAATGGCTTGGCTTGTGGGATCGTAACCATGGTCTCTTGGGTTACTCTTTTAAATCAATTAAACCCTCGAAAGTGCATTTTACAAAGGTTTTGGCCTTGTCTTGATGACTTCATGGTTTTTCATCTGTTGTGTTTGGGCGGTTTGGTAGTTGTTTGTGAGCTTTTTACGTGACCCGAAATTTGGGGCGTGACACTACAGGTCTTCCACCCCAATTGGCTCCTCCGGATTAACCTGCGTGACCATTTTCTCCTGAAAAATATTTTCAAATCCCACGCCATGAGCCAAAACTCAGTAAAAACTAGAGAAACATGTAGTAAAAGCTAAACATGCTAACGCGAGAAGATATGGATGTTTTGACTCACACGGGCCTCAAAAACCGTTTGATATAAATACGTATATACTACAATGCTTCACATGCAATCATCAACTCTCACGAGCCCCACATGCAACACATGTATGTATCGACTATTACGAGCCCCGAAAATAGTTCTACATATTCACAATGGTTCACACGTAATACATGCACCTTCTCGGGTTTTCACCGAAGGACCGTCGCCCCAACTAATGCACCGTTAACCAGAGTTAACATTCACCCAACCATGAACAAACACCATGTTCTAGGAAACAACATCTCACGCAACACATGTAACCCACGCGACTCACGCAACCCACATAACACACACAACACATGCATCTTCACAGGATTTCGCCGCTAGACCAATATTCGTCCCTCATTATGCATTTTCACGAGTTTTCACCATAGGACCAATATTCGTCCCTCATTATACATATTTAAAACTAGAGTTTTAAAGCACAAAAATATGTACAAACACCACATTTCACATAATGACATGACATACCACACAACCTATCATCCACCAACCCAGGAGACTAACAATCAATAAAACGAAACTCAAATCCCGAGGGCTAGCTCCAAACCTCCAAAAAACTTAATTTTCACAAAACACTAACTTTTTTCAAAACTCGCCTTTTAAAAAAAGAACCACGGACCCAAACACGTCACACACACAACGATGTATAAACACCCTGTCATCCCCGAAGACGATAAAAATTTAAAAAAAAAAAACCCCAAGGCCCCACCACGACCAGCCATAACAAGGAAAGTAAAACATCCCTTTTTAGGAGTTCAGTCGACTGAACCACACAATTCAGTAGACTGAAAAGCTACTGGAGAGGAGTCAGTCGACTAGATCGCCACCCCCAGTCGACTGAAAAGCTACTGAAAACCAAGACAATCTCCCAAACCCAAGTCAGTCGATTAGATCATCCCATTCAGTCGACTGGATCATGGCGAAAAACAACCCTAGCTATCAAAAAAGCATTTCATCCCCAAAATCGAAGCTTCTAAACTCCCCTTTCATACCAATGGACTACACAAGCCCAAAACTACAAAGAAACATCGAAAAGAATACCTCAAAAACCCATTTTGTACAACCAAAAGCGACTAAAAATGCTTTAGAAATAAAACTCAACCTTTTGAAACATAAATCAACTTTTCATGCATTTTTAAATGGTAAAAACACATACAATTTGACGTAGCACCCCTTTAAGACATGAGAGTCTAAGATCCTACCTCATTGAGTTAAAAACTCAAAGCTCAAAACGCTGGCCAAAAATGGACTTTGTCGAAATGAGATTCTGTCCAGATGAACGCGTAGCCCTCGACGAGGATACTAAGGATCCGCTATTCGATCGACAAAAACAAAGCCCAGTCCCTAAGAAAATCTAGAGAGAAGATAGAGGTTTCGTTTGGAAAAAGGAAACATAGCTCACAAGTTTTGAAAATATCTCCAATAAATATCTAAGGGTTTGATATTTATAAGCCCCACCAGAAAATATCTTCTTTTTTTTTGTTAACTTCGCACCACAATGACCAACAACCCCGTGATCTAACCCAACATGCATTTATAAGCCTGAACATGCATAAAACGCATACAAACATACTATTATGAAAACAAGAAACGACACGTTGAAACATCGCAAAAACTAAAACGGGTGAGGGTCTCACAACTCTACCCCCATTAAAGGAATTTTGTCCCTGAGATTCAGCATAAGGTTAACAGAAAACAAAGCCGTCGATAGCAATCGACATGGGCACGATACGTGGTCAGCCAAACTATTGCTAGGATAAGGTTAAACGTGGTCATGATGAAACCAAGCTCTAAACAGTGGCTAACGACCTCAAAGACACATGATCTATAAACTCGTCCCAGAATCACATCTTCACCAACTGAAGTCTCTACACACAGCATACCACCCACGGAGTCCATCACCAATCCCAAAACTGATGAGACAACGAAACACCATGCTCCCGTGTTGATAAGAACACTGGCTCACGATTTGCACACTAAGAAAGTACCTCTACTCACTGGAGGCATAGCCGCATCATTAGCCACGATCGGTTTCTTGGAAGAACTGGGATCTGTGAGGGCATACACTCTGCCCTGTGTCATTCTGATCTGTCCACCGTAACCTAGGACTGTCGGCTGCCGTACTGACTGAACTAAGGTACCCCCATCTGTAACTCTGAAAGTCTGAACTGCGGGGTACTACTGTCGGTAATCTGGTTGATCCTGCACAAACGAACCCACTAATGTGCCTACCGTGCTTGGCACACCCAAAATAAACTGGCAGTCCCCTCCCCTACGACTGAACCGGTACTGGACCCTGGGACTTCCTCAGATGTAGGCAATCTAACACATGATGGCCAGGCTACCCACACCAATAACAACTAAACTCACTCTACTCGGGCCTCCTAGATGAAGCCACCGATGGTGCTAGTGTAGAAAACTGCTGTCGCGATCCAGATGGATGAAAACTTGGGCCATAGGACCTCTGTCACTTATTGGAGCACCCACCTGACTGTGCTTCTATCCCACCCTAATGTGCCCTGACCTCCTTAGGTCCACAAGTCTCGCTCAAAGTGTTCTCGATCATTGCTGCCAACTCCACCAGCTCTGTGAAAGCACGCAGCCTCAATCTTGCCACGCGCTCCCAGATTGCAGGCCTCAAACCCCGCTCAAACTCCTTGAATGCAGCTCATCTGTAACCACCAACTCTAGTGCAAAATGGGACAGACTAGTAAATTTGGCCTCGCACTGCACAATACTCATTGTCCCCTGAGTGAGAGCATAGAACTCATCTCTGTACAAGTCCCTCGAAGAAATCAAAAAGTATTTCTCCAGAAAAACCCTTGTAAAAGCTGCCCACGTGCCCTCCACAGTGTTCCTAGCGTATTTCCACCACTCGTGGGCATCAGCTCTCAACTGAAAAGTAGCAAAAGAAATCCGCAAATCTTCCTCAACTAGCTACAGTGTATTAAGGATCTGGGTCCCAAGTTCCAACCACTCTGTAGCTACCGTAGGATCAGGATCCCAAGCAAAGATAGGAGGTTCAAGACGCCTAAACTCTCGCATCACCACTGTCGCTCTCAACTCGGGTTCTCTCTCTCATCCCCTAGCAATCTCAACCAGCTAACAGATGGAGTCTACCATCACATGCAGCAACTCTATCGCGTCTATCGGTCCTTGGAGAGCATTTGCATCCCCAGTATCAGGGATTGGTATATCCCCTTGGCTCAACCCCCGGCCACGGCCTCGACCACAGCCTCGTCCTCTCTGCACAAACATCACTTCTATACGAAAGCAACACAGAACATAAGATGCAACACGTCGCATTTACATAAACATTAACCACATAATCATGCTAACACTTAGCCATATATGTTCATGTTACATAAACACCACATACTAAGGAGAACCGACAAGAGTGATGCATCACTTTGGATAACCTACTTAGATTCCTTGCTAGAAAACACATCGGCCAAACGCATTTCTAACTCGGCTTCCAAGTTTGTTAACCCAAACGCCCAAAGGCAAGACTAACCAATCCTAAGGTTCAACCCCCATGTTCACATGTACACAAAATTCTCTTATTCAAGATATGAACATACTCATGTTATCAAAACATCTAAACGCGTGCAATCAAGCACAGCAATCAACCTCACAAGATGATGCACCCTCTTCCCACGGCTCTTAAGTATTCAAATCCAGAGCTCTAATACCATTCTGTCATGCCCCGACACCCGGGTCACGTGAAACACCCACAAATAACCACACCAAGCTAAAACACAACACCCAATCCAATGTTTCACTCTCAAAACAATGGACATACATGCATTTAAATATATCCCCCACAAGCTTACACCACAAGGTTTCAAACCAAAAGCATGTAAAACAATACATGGTTTAAAAAGAAAACAAAAGAAGACTGCAGGTCTTCTGCCCCAATTGGCTCCTCCGGATCAACTTGCGTGACCATATGCACTTGAAAAATATTTTCAAATCCCACACCGTGAGCCAAAACTCAGCAGAAACTAGACAAACATGTAATAAAAGCTAAACATGCTGACACGAAAATATGTGGATGTTTCGACTCACACGAGCCTCAAAAATAGTTTGAGATAAATACATATATACTACAATGCTTCACATGCAATCATCGACTCTCACGAGCCCCACATGCAACACATGTATGTATTGACTCTCACAAGCCCCGAAAATAGTTCTACATAATCACAATGGTTCACACGCAATACATGCACCTTCTTGGGATTTCACCGAAGGACTGCAGCCCCAACTAATGCACGGTTAACCAGAGTTAACATTCACCCAACAATGAAAAAACACCATGTTCTAGGAAACCACATCTCACGCAACACGTGCAACCCACACGACTCACACAACACACACAACACATGCATCTTCATGGATTTTTACCGCAGGACCAATATCCGCCCCTTCTTATGCATCTTCACAGGTTTTCACTGTAGGACCAATATCTTCCCCTCATTATGCATCTTTAAAACTAGAGTTTTAACGCACAAAAACATGTACAAACACCACGTTTCACATGATGACATAGCATGCCACACAACTCGTCATCCACCAACCCAGGAGACCAACAATCAATTAAATGAAACTCAATCCCAAGGGCTAGCTCCAAATCTCCAAAAAACTAAATTTTCACAAAACACTATCTTTTTTCAAAACTCGCATTTTAGAAAAAGAACCACGGACCCAAACACATTACGCATACAACGATGTATAAACACCACGTCATCCCCGAAGATGACAACAAAACAAAAACAAACCCCCAAGGCCCCACCACAACTAGCCAAAATAAGGAAAAAAAAGCACCCCTCTTTAGGAGTTCAATCGATTGAACCCCACTATTCAGTCGACTGAAAAGCTACTGGAGAGGAGTCGATCGACTGGATCACCACCCCCAATCAATTGAAAAGCTACTGAAAACCAAGGCAACCTCCCAAACCCAGGTTAGCGGACTGGATCATCTCATTCAGTCGACTGGATCATGACGAAAAACAACCCTAGCTATAGAAAAAGCATTTCAACCCCAAAATTGAAGCATCTAAACTCCCCTTTGATACCCATGGGCATACACAAGCCCAAGATTACAAAGAAACACCAAAATAAATACCTCAAAAACCCATTTTGTCCTACCGAAAGCAACCAAAAATGATTTAGTAATAAAACCTAACCTTTTGAAACATAAATCAACTTTTTGTGCATTTTTAAAGCGTAAAAACACATACAATTTCACGTATTACCACTTTAAGACATGGGAGTCTAGGATCCTACCTCGTTGAGTTAAAAACTCCAAGCTTCAAACGTCGGCCAAAAACGAGCTTCGTCGAAATGAGATTCCGTCCTGATGAACGCATAGCCCTCGATCAGGATACTAAGGATCCGCTATTCGATTGGCAAAAACAAAGCAAGAGCCCCAAAAACTCTAGAGAGAAGGCAGAGGTTTCATTTGGAAAAAGGAAACTTAGCTCACAAGTTTTGAAAATATCTCCAACAAATGTCTAAGGGTTAGATATTTATAGGCCCCACCCGAAAATATCTTCTTTTTTTTTTAATTTCGCACCAGAATGCCCAACAGCCCTGGGATCTAACCCAACATGCATTTCTAGGTCTGAACATGCATAAAATGCATACAAACATGCTATTATGAAAACAAGAAACGACACGTCGAAATATCGCAAAAAGTAAAACGGGTCAGGGTCTCACATTAATAGGCTAAAGCCTAAAGTTAAAATATTCATTTAACATTGAAATAGCTCTAATCTTCTCCAAAATTTGAAATCCAGCAATTTAAACCATAGAATTTCAGTCAAATACCTAGGGATAAACCCGAAACAACAACCCGATGCCCTCACATGCATACAAATCATGAGTATATGGCCTTAAGGCCTTACAAAACGGGTTTTCCACGAACCCAAAATACATCCTTCAAATGTAGTGATAAGAATTACAATTACAATTAATGATTCTCAAAAAATCTTACCATGACTATAGGTAATCCAAAACAAACAACTCAAAAAGGTCACCACGACCATTCTTCTCATTCGGCCGCCTCTTTTTCGTTGTCACTTGAAAGGTAAATTCAGTTTGGATTTGAAAACAATTGGAAAATGCACGGTGTGTGTGTGTGTGTGTGTGTGTACGTGAGCGATTTATTAAGAATTTGAAATGGATGTATTGAAGTTGAAATGAGAGAGGGCTAAGTAACGAATTGTGTAAGGAAAATGGGTTATGTAACGAGTTTTATAAGATAATGGAAGTGATATTTGATAACTTTAAGTGTTGCACATTGCATAATCACCCTCGCATGTCATGCATATATATATATATTCATTGCTAGTCATTTTTCGTATGAGCCTCGACTTATGTTGTTTAACAATATTTTAGGTGATCGTGAGGATCGAGTTTTCTGTTGGAGGAGTGTGCATTGAGGCCTCGTTAGGTCGTCATCTTTGAAGACTCTTGGAGGTTGCTTTAGGTTGTAATGATAGGGAGTTTGTTTACCGTATGATAGTTCGATAGTAGCCTGTTTGTGAGGCCTTTAGGTTAAGAGTACATTTATTGTGTGCGTGAGAGGACATTTGGGTTGGCTTGTATGTTTTTCAACAGGTAGACGTCAGTTTCTTATGCTTTGGGAGGTGTTATGAGATGTTTTGCATACTCATTTATTCCTAAATCTTTTGTACGGATAGCATGAAAGGTTACTTTTGCAAATATTTTGATGTGAGAAGTCACATTTTGAGAATAAAGTCGAGGATACTGTCAAGAGCTAGACTGCTCGATGGACCGCTCGAGCAGTCTATCGAGCCGTCATGTGAATCTCTCGATTTCTCTGTTTGTAGGCAAAAATGCCACACAACTCTAGAGAGACGGCTCGAGCGGTCTTTTGACTGATTGAGCGGTTTAGCTTGTTGGGG
The DNA here is from genome assembly GCA_032360265.1 of Heliamphora ciliata. Taxonomy (NCBI): domain Eukaryota; kingdom Viridiplantae; phylum Streptophyta; class Magnoliopsida; order Ericales; family Sarraceniaceae; genus Heliamphora; species Heliamphora ciliata. The sequence goes on from JAUMHN010067834.1 coordinate 16,155, forward strand.
TGATTTTTGTGCCATTTGGTTTAAAAACCTATTTTCTAAGGGGTATTTACTTAAAGTTTTCAAACTTCTTTCGAGTAACTTTTTATTTCAAATCATGGTTTCTCTGGGTAAAATATTTCTATTCCGGGCTTTCTCTTGCGAACCGTTGAGGTTTTTATGGTTAAGAAATCAGGGCGTTATAGTGGTGGTGGTGGTGATGGTCCTGTTTGTTAACGGCTTCAGGAAAATCCATTAGCTTGTTGATTTAAGGGCTGTGGCGATGAGAAACTTGTTGGTGGTGTTGGTGGTTGTAGTCTAGTGTTGGTGGTTGTGGTTTGTGGCCTGGTCTAGTGTTAGTGGTTATGGTCTGGTGGTGTTGGTGGTGATGAGTGGTTGTAAGTTGGGCTTGAGTAGGTCCTCGGTGAAAGACTAAAAATTTATACATGTATGATAAGCCCTTTCATCGGGTTAACCCCCGTAGAAGAGTGCGTTGGGCGGCCCACCCATCAATATTCTCAAGAGAAATTGAAAATATTTACTTTTCGTGTCAGGCTATAAAATGAGAATTTATCCATTGGGCCTCGCGTGGCCTAATTGTGGTAACTACGCCAGATCTACAAGTGTCGTCCGGGCTTTGGTACTTAATTAAATTAAGAATGGGTTTGGATTTAAAAAACCTTGGTTAATAGTTGAGAATACTTGAAACTATGAAAATCTTGAATTGTATTGGGTTTGTAAAACCCTTGTTAAATGGTTGGGAATAATTGAACATATGGGAATCCTTTGAACTGTGGTAATGTCGGATGCACATGGAGATGTGAATACACCGAAAGGAGTTTAAAAATGATAAGGAAATAGAAGGCTAAAACTATGGTTCGGTATGTGAAAACCTGGTTATGCGATGAAAATGTGTTTGAAATCAGAATTGGTTTTGTAAGTGAAAACCCGATTATGTGAACGAAAATGTGTTTGAAAATGGAGTTGGTTTTGAATATAACATTGTTGTACATTTCACGTAATTATCCTCACATGTCATGCATTTGTTCATTTTTAGTCTATTTCTTATGAGTTTCGGCTCAAATTTACCTTTCTAGCAAATCATTATTTTCCCAACCATTAATTATTAAGTTTTTCTCAATTCATAACCAAGTTTTGTATAGAAGAATTATTGTTCAATACTCTATAGTTTTGGTGAAATTAACCATTCTATCCAATCATCTTATCATTCTCAATCAACTCAACACATTTTTGCATCCCATCACTTTATCCATTCATCCAATTAAGGTTTTACCAACTATATTCATCAATCCATTCATCCAATTAAGGTTTTACCAACCCAATGTTCAACTCATATCAAATAATACTTCAAAGATAGTCGTAGACCCTACCTTTAAGGAATTCCACCAACATGAATCGAACCTCTAGCGAGCTCCAAACCCTTAAAGCCTCAATCGCACGGCTACGGAGAAGCTCCCAACACACATCCATGTTCTCCAACGGTTGCTCACTCAGAGGAATGGAAAGAAATCTACTCCAACGGGACAAAGAAGGCTCGTGCATCTTCAAGACCTAACCCTAGGTCATATACCTTGGTTTTAGAGAGAGGGAGAAGAGGAAAGAATGAGAAAACTAACCGAAAACCTGTAACTTATAGCTTCTGTCCGACACAGACCCCTCAATCGGTCTTGGAACTGCTCAAGCGGTCTCTGCGACTGCACTACTGGCCTAACTTTAAACAGGCATATCTCCTTCATCCGAACTCTAAACAAGGACGTTCTAATACTCAAATTGAAGCCCCAAAAGTCTAGTTTCCAATGGTTCTAACCTCACACCAGAATTCATTTTATACAATAAGTTATGACCAAACTAGTGAAGGTATGTCACTTTTTTCACACACTTTTTGCATATTTTTGTCTCGACATCTTTTGGAACCTTACTTTCTTCACCGAACATATCTTAACGTGCCTATCGAAGCTCAAAATACTCTCCAATGACTTACCAAAATTAAGTTTTCATTCTTACCCAAAATCAATAGTTAATGCTTTTTAAATTAAAATGGGTCGGGTCACTACAACCTCCCCCACTTAGGAAATTTTGTCCTAAAAATTTAACACCGGGACTGGAGTCAATAGCTCCCTCATCGATCACCAACAATCTCCCAATGACTACCATCTCACAACATGAACATTCTCCCAAAGAACAAACGTCCTCAACTATAGTCTTCATGTCAACGATCTCACTACCGTAAGGGTTCTCCCAATTTTACCGAATTAAGGTCTAACTTACTTCATCAAGGCTCTAAAACATAATTCACCCTGGGTGCCCACCTCACCTCCAACCCCCCCCCCCCCCCAAGCAACCAAGCACATAACTCTAAATTAACACACCACTGAAACTGATTCAACCATTCTCCACCTTTGTCAACAAAAACCATCACTCCCCTTGTAACGACTATGTTCGGACCCTAGTATTAGTGATGGATAGTCCACAAGGCTATTTAGCACAGACGAGATTCAAAATCCTAACTTAAATTGAAAACCCTAAGTTCAGCCTGAAAACCCCAAAAAAGTCCAAAATTCAGGCAACAAAATCTTAGCACCCAGAGAGTCTCCCAACATTATAAATGAAGTAAATATCATAAAATAATGAGTTAAAAATAAAAAAATCTTCATAAATAGGGTAAAATGACCATTTTGCCCCTAATACAGCAAAAAATTTTAAAAATTTAAATTTTGACACATGGATACCCTAAATCAAGGATTTAAGTACAATTAAGTAACAAAGGACAAATAACATGAAAAATGACAAAATTACCCCTTAGTGGCCGACCACCTTGGGAAGAGTGCCAAAAAGTAGCTTTTGTTTTCTTTTTAGCTTAAAGTGATGAGAAATGTATTAAATCAAGTATTATGATGATCCAATACTTGTTGAGCAAGTAATATGCATAATAATATAGTTTTATAAGTTAACAAAAGCAAACAAATCATTTTTGAAGTTCATACACAACAAAATAAGTCAAAAAGTTACATATTGCCAAAATAGCTTAATTTGACTTAAAAGACTACATCTATTTAATTAATTGCTATGAAAACTATGATAATACATGAAAATACTATATTTATCATAAACATACTAAAAGAATAGGTTTCAATAAAAAAAAGATACCAAAAAAATACATCAAATTAACTTTTAAAGCATTTTCTAACACAAAATGGCCCGAAAACTAATGCAAGACCCCTTAATTGATGGGGGATCATATTTTTGTCCCCCAAACTAACCCATAGCTGTATTTATCTTCCCCATATCTGATTTCTAGCTCTTAAAAGCTGCACACATTCAATTCAACTCAAATCTCATTAATTAAAATGAAAAAAAAAGTCTTTTAAAGGTACTTTTTGTCCCCCTTATATCCCCTAGCCTTTGCCTATATAAACCAAGCCAAACACCCTCTTCTCCACTTGATATTTTCGTGCAAGTGAGGGAGAGAAGCCAGACCTTTTTGCTCTTGAGTGTTAAGGTGAGATTGAGGGAGAAAAGGAAGAAAAAGGAAGGAATCAAGGAGGTTTTCAAAAGATAAGTCCAAATCCATCCTCCACTCTCCTTTGAGCTCTCAAACAAGTAAGTAGAACCTCTAAACCTTATGTCTAATATCCCTCAAAATATCCCCCAATACATTCCTTTAAACACTCAAAATCAAGAATCGAAATCAAACCCAAAAGGCATCGTAATTGGAAATTTGGGGTTGTTATGTTTATGGGTGATATGAGATGTTATTGTATGTTGCTATCTTTGAGTTTGATGACTTCTAAGTGTGCTGGAGCCTTGATATTAATGTCTAAAACACAAGCATGCAAAGAAATGGAACAAAAACTTGACATAACATAAGTAGAAGACATGGACACTAAGAGACTTGATTTTTGAGAACGTAGATGTTTTTGCTCTGAACTTTGGAACATCATAACTCAATGTAAAAAATTGATCTAGGCATGATCCTTATATCTAGATTTATGTTTTTGTGTTATCTTTCATCCAAAGTTGGTTTCAACTCATTTGGATAAGTAGAACTCGAGATATTGTAATTTTACCAAAATATGTCATTTTCTAACCAGTCAACACTACCGACTTGGAAACCCTAGTTTAAACTGAGTTTTGAATTATGGTAAAAACATGAAAGTCGTAGATAACATGTATATCCATCTACCCACCACAAATGAGCACAAAATATTTGGTTTTGATAAGTCAAAACCCCTTTGAACATCTCTGTTGAGTTTTAGCCCTCAAGGGACATTTCTGTCACATATTTTTGTGTAGCCCAAACCCCTATTTTTAGTAACCTATTCCAAAAGTGGTCTACATAAACATTGTAGCAAACATATTGAACCACTTGATGTCCTAAAATCAGATCTTAAAGCCTCGGGATGATACCCCAAAACTGTTTCAAACCCTCTATCTAAAACCGGCTCTGCTGAGTTTTGGCGGCTGACAGAACCTATTTTCTAAAATGGCCAAAACGTCTAACTTATTCCAAATAACTATCCTTACCTCTAAAAATGAAACTTGTAGGAGACATGTTGAACTAGAACATACCCACTAATGGGCTTATTTGGACTTGATATGATACCCCAAAACCGAGACCAACAGAAGCATATGTTTGGTATAATCGTGAGAAAATGGTTGAACCGTTTTTACTTAGAATGTTTTGTTCACCCTTTTGCCTCAGGTTTTGGCCTTGGTGTTAAACATGAGAGTTGTAGAAAATATTTTTATCTAAATGGTGTTTAAAAATCATAACTTGATTCCAAGTCTAGATGCCTCAAAACCTTGTCGATCCTTTTAATTTAATACTCGAACTTAGCCTTTAAAATTGCTATGGGTGTGAATTTAGTACCCTTTGCTATGAGACTCGAGTTTTATATGATTGATTTGAATTAGTTGATTAGTGCTTTTAAGTGAATGTATGATGATTTAAAATTCGTGCTATCATATTTGAATCATATCTTGAGAATTGTAGCTTGTGCTTTACAGACTTGTACCTTATACTTTGCGCATTTTACTATGAACTTTGTCATGCTAGTTGATGTCATGCAGTAGATGGTTGTATTTGAGATCTATATCATACATCATTGACATTACCACTTGCATCCTGGCATATTGGAGTCCATCTGTGCAAACCGTTGTTGGGATGGGCTGTATTGAGATTGTCTCTCTTGATTCTAAATCTAAGACGTCCTTGGTTGTCATTTTCAAAAATGTTTTGGTTTATACACCCCAGGTGTGTCCCCTGTGTTTGAAATGATTTTGGCTTATACACCCTGGGTGCGTCCCCAGTGTTTGAAATGACTTTGGCTTATACACCCTGGGTGCGTCCCCGGTGTTTGAAATGGTTTATGGATATTGTTGGGCATCATGGGTTCTTCGCTAGCATTCTGATTTTGATAGCTTGGATTTTTGGGTTGACACCGGTAAAGGCATCACAAGTCTTAAGGTGGGACAAACCGCTATGGATGAATTCCCCTTGTACACGCTAGGTGCGTCCTCGATGTTACAGATTTAGTATATACACATTTGGTGCCTCCCCGGTGTTTGAAATGGTTTATTGAATATTGTTGGCCTAGAGTAACCCCACGCTGTTGCCATTGAGTAAAACAGCTGTGGCATGACCCCCGGCGATGCGGTTATTATTCGCAATGAGACTTGATGATGGCTTTGGTGATCAAATACTCGTAAAAGTCTACTCTGGTGATTCCCAGTGTGAAATTCCTATTATAATCTGGGTGCATGTTAGGGTGGGCATCTGCATTACATACATAGTATCTCATATACACATGTTTATTGACTTATCTGCTATCATGTCATAAGTTTGTCTATCTCCTTGACTATAAATTGTTCTTGGTGTTATTATATGGTATGTGTCGTGGTGAATTTTGTATCGTGAGATTAGTTAGAAAGTTAAGAGTGTTTTGCTTTTGAGTCTTGGCTCATAGCATTCATGCCACTGGTGAGGAGGAATTCTTGGAGGAAGTCATCCCAGAGAGAGAAGAAGAGTTTGAAGAACAGGGTGAGTTCCAAGAGCACGTGGATCCTGCTAATGCATTCTAAGGAGTCAAGACCTCTGCTTTTGTTCTTATATTTAGTTCTCTCATGCTTAGTGTAATTTTTGAAATTTCTTGGTGAAACTGTAATAGTTAAGTACTTTCAACGGTTCAGAACTCCTTTATGATGTAATAACTAACGCATGTAAATATGAATGAATGGCTAGAATATCTCTTTATTTATATTTATATATGTCCCGACGTGCCCGGAGGACGGGGCATCACACCCCTTTCTGAACTACCACAAACTATCACATTGCCTCATCCATGCGTACACTGAGGGATACTCACGCAAACTAAATAAACATCACCAAACCCTGACACTGTTCACACGGATCATACACGTCATACCCAAAATGTCATCTAAGCCCTTACAATCAACTGACAGCCATGAACTCAAAATCACATCACTATGTCACGTTGCACCACTCTATCCTTACAACCATCAAGATTAACACCGCCACCTGAACTTCAAGAGTCACTGGGGCTAAACACGCCACCTAGACCAAATGCTCCACGGGTATACACTTACCCATGCAAACCCAACCATATCCCTCGTCATAACACTATACACACAAATGTACCAGTCCCTCGAACCTACAACACTCCACATTTTAATCAGTCATTGAATTCCCGTAGTCATTGATCACACCGTTTACCAACATCCGCATATACATTCGTATCACCCCCTTCACGTAAATACTACTAATCCAACAATCTTCCAACCAAGCACTACTAACACCTAACCCTAAAATTCCTTCCCAATATCACTCAATCCCTTCACATGTTTCCCATCAAGCAACTGAACCAAGAATCATTTTTCGCACTCCAACCATTTCGTCTTACCCCCAACTCACCATGACACTCGATATACTCAAAGCCGATCACAAGAATCAATTCGCATACCCTCACTTATCCTTCCATTGGTCTCATTCGAACACTTACTACTCCCACGTACTCACACTAAGTTGCCACGCAACTCCACCGAAATCATCAGAATTACATCGTCCCTCAACATCTCCTACATAGAGTCCGCGAGTTCCCATGAGAAAACTCATTCTCTATATAATCAATGTTCAAACCCCAATCGAAACAAACAAGCTCGCTCTAACAGGCCATATCGCGAAAGGTTTTCAAAAGCAAATTCCTCGTGACTCACACCAATACCACAAACGGATTAACACAAACTCTATAAGAGCTACACAGTCTAGACATCAAACGAATACGAATCGATATTTAAGAACTCACCACGTGAACAACTCAGTCACCGAAACTTCAACCAGAATCTCATTCCATCCAGAGCTAAGGATGCTAACATACCGTGCAAATCATAATACATCTCAAGAAATCTCTCCTGAATACTCGAGCTCACATGACAGGGCAAACCACTGCCTCAAGAAACTACGAGAAACCAGACCTACACTCATACAATCCCGGAGGTACATCAGTCAAGGCACATCTAAAAGAACCGAAAGGAATTCACAAGGCTCAAGGGGGGGAAATCCTTATCTTCTCAAAAATTGCTCAAAAAGAGTCAATTAAAAATCTCGACATTTAAACTTCCACCAGGGAAAACAATCAAGTCAGATAACCATCTACAAGGCATCTCTCCTCCTAGAGGAATCACAAGTCAACTAGAGACTCCCACTCAACACCATTACCTTCTCGGGCAACCACCAAATACTCAGCTTAAGAAAATGCTAACCACTAGTCCTTAGAATGACTGCCGGTATCACAATACCAATGTTGTCGATTCTCAATCACAGTAAGTACACCACTTGCCACACTTAGTTCTCAAACTCAGATCTCACTCAAGCACATCAGCTAGTGTTCACTCTTTTATCCCTAAATGACGCATCTCATACGTCCATAAGACCCTTGCTGGGTACTCACAAAGGCACAACACTACACAGTTACACCACTTCCACGACTTCTCCTCACAGGGTTACGCTACTCCAACACGATTCCCAATGGATAAGCAGCAGCCAAATGGATAGGCAGTAAGCATGCTACAATCCCGAGCTCACGGCTCCGATACACCCATTAGAAAACAGAGAACGCTCAATCGAGAACACCTGTCTCTTATGTCACTACACGAGTACTACCGACGCACAGCTATCCGAACATGAGAGCAACTACATGCAACACAAACAAAACGAACCTTCACCTACCAACTCTAAGTCAAACGACCCATCTTAGCACTCGTCCCTAGGGATAAGATGACATCACCATCTCTAGACCTTACGCCAGGTCACCCACTACCAGCATCATCCCCTCATGGAATATTTGAGTATTTGAGTATTTTAAGATTATTTGAGTATTTTAATAACAAAAAACTGGGTCTCACAATCCATCACAGGCCCTACCAGCCTCACACACTCACACTTATCAAACATCTCATACTACACAAAGTCTTCCAATCATGAGGATAATAACTCAAGCCACAAACCTCAATTTCGTGGAACTTCCCGAATAACGTTAAACAAATAGCGCATCAAATCACAACCACCATCGACATACATCACATCATCATATCACTCGATAACCAATCTGTTGACAACATTTCTAATCCACATACTCATTCCTCATATAACTTCCAACTTTTATTAACAAAAACGACTCAGCACCAAGCCACGAGAAAAACACAAGGGTCATCAAAAAGACCTCCAAAACCACAAGGTACTACTGTGGCTACCAACAACACCCGACCGGGTAAGGAACATTCCCAAACACTGTCTAAGCTCAGACTTTCTAACACACCTTGTGCCGGAGATAATTACGCTCCCGTCCACTATGCTCCCATCTACTATGCTCCTGTCCATACCTAATCTCGAGACACACAGCTCATGTCACAGCACGGCTTAAGACATAGCACGACTCATAACATACATAATCCTGAACGCTCCCAAAACCACACCTCATACCCACCCACCACAAACAACCTCCAAGAGGTTTTAAACCCTCTACCATACCTACTCGTCAGGCTACAAGTAACACAGAAACACAATGGGCCACTAGCTACGGTCACCACCAACTCATGTAGGTACCACAACTTACAAGCAAGTTTTATCGTGCACAAAACTTTGACACTCTTCTCATGAGCTTACCCCTGCTGTAATCACTGAAAACCGGGCTGGACTTCCATAACCCATACCATAATCTTGACCACAACTCGTCATAGCCCCATAAGCATAACTCCTACGTCACGGACATTGCAACCACCAACAAGGTAAAACTTAACTTAACCTTCTAAAGCCACTCTAACACACTACTCACCACCTAGTCACATCACATCAACACACAATCGCATATTCACATACCGAGGAGAATCTCTAAGAGTTACACATCAATTTGAGTAACCTATTTGGATTTCTCGCTAAAATGGACGTCGGCCAAACGCCCTTCTATCTAAAACCCCAAACTAGTTGACTAAATACCTAGGGCCAAGACATGTCATCCTAAAGCTCAAACCTTCATACCCAAGTGTCACATAGCATGCAAATGTCAATTATATCCATGATATTTCATGCTGGCACACCAATACATGAATGTCACACATCGATTCAAGCTCTCACGTAATAGATTAACCATTCCCACGGTTCCCAGGTATTCAAACCTATATCTCTGATACCAATCTATAATTCCCCAATTTCTTAACCAAAAAAACCCTAACAGTTCGCAAGAGAAAGCCTGGAATATAAATATTTTACCCAAAGAAATCATGATTTGAAGTAAAAAGTTACTCGGAGGAAGTTTGAAAACTTTTAGTAAATCCCCCTTAGAAAATAGGTTTTAAAACCAAAAGACACAAAAATCACCCCAACAAGCCAGACCGCTTGATCGGATGACCGATCGAGCGATCTCTCTGCAGTTGTGGTATTTTTGCCCACAAACAAAGAAACCGAAAGATTCACATGACCGCTCGATGGACCGCTCAATAGACCGCTCCAGCAGTCTATCGAGCGATCTAGCTCTGGACAATATCCTCGACTTTATTCTCAAATTGTGACTTCTCACATCAAAATAATTGCAAAAGTAACCTTTCATGCAATTCGTACAAAAGTTTTAGGAATAAATGAGTACGTAAAGCATCTCATAACACTTCCCAAACCATAAGAAACTGACGTTTACCCGTTGAAAAACATACAAATCAACCCAAATGTCCTCTCCTACATACAATAAATGTACTTTTGACCTAAAGGCCTCACAAACAAACTACTATCGAACTATCATACGATTAACAAAACTCCCTATCGTTACAACCTAAAGCAAGCATCAAGACTCTTCAAAGATGACAACCTAACGAGGCCTCAATGCACACTCCTCTAGAAGATAACTCGATCCTCACGATTACCTGAAATGTTGTCAAACAACATGAGCCGAGGCTCGTAGGAAAAGTGACTAGCAATGAATATATATAAATGACTAGAAAAATGACTAGCAATGAATATATATATGCATGACTAGCAATATATATATATATATAT
>JAUMHN010067945.1:0-26709 GCA_032360265.1 Heliamphora ciliata
TGGTGTTTAAAAATCATAACTTGATTCTAAGTCTAGATGCCCCAAAACCTTGTCGACCCTTTTAATTTAATACTCGAACTTGGCTTTTAAGGTTGCTATGTATATGTTTGAGTACCTTTTGTCGTGAGACTCGAGTTTATGTTTTGATTGATTTAAATTAGTTGATTAGTGTTTTGAAGAAAATGTACGATGATTCGAACTCATGCCATTAAGTTTGAATTGTATCTTGAGAATCGAACTTTGTCATGCTAGTTGATGCCATGCTGTAGATAGTTGTATTTGAGATCAATATTACACATCATGAACATTATCACTTGAATCCTGGCATATTGGAGTCCATCTGTGCAAATCATTGTTGAGATGGACTGTATTGAGTTGTTTTTCTTGATTCTAAGTCTAGGGCGTCCCTAGTTGCCATTTTTAAAAATATTTTAGGATGAATTCTCCTTGTACACCCTCGGTGTGTCCCTAGTGTTACAAATTTAGTTTATACACCCTGGGTATGTCCCTAGTGTTTGAAATGGTTTATCATGGATATTGTTGGGCACCATGGGTTCATCACTAGCATTCTAGTTTTGATGGCTTAAACTTTGGGTTGACACTGGCGGAGGCATCACGAATCCTAAGGTGGGATTAACCGCTTATTATATGTCTTATATGACTGATTGATTGATTATTGAATTTTGTTGGCCAAGAAGATGGCATGATTATTGAATTTATTGGCCTAGAGTATGGCGCGGACCCCACGTCGTTGCCATTGAGTAAAATAACTACGGTATGAAGCCCGACGAAGCATTTACTATTCGCAACAAGGCGCGATGATAGATTTGGTGATCAAATACCCGTAAAAGTCTACTCTGGTGATTCCCAGTGTGGAATTTCTATTTTAATCTGGGTGTATGTCATGTTGGTCAGCTGCATTGCATACACGGCATCCCATACTCGCATGTTTATTGACTTATCTACTATCCTTCCATAAATTTGTCTGTCTCGTTGACTATAAATTGTAATAGGTGTTATATAATATGCATTGTGATGAATTTTATACCGTTAGAATAATTAGAAGGTTAGAGTATTTTTTTACTAGGTTTTGGCTTATGGCATTCGTGCCATAGGTAAGGAGGAGTTCTTGAAGAAAGTCGCTCCAGAGGAAGAAGAAGGATTCGAAGAACTGGGTGAGTTCCAAGAGCAGGTGGACCCCGCTGATGCATTCTGAGGATTTGATACCTTTGTTTTTGTTCCTTTCTTTCAGTTTCCTGCAACTCTTGTAATATCTTTAAAATTCTTGGTGAAACTATAATCGTTATGTACTTTTAATTAGTTCAGAACTCCTTTACGATGCAATAATTAACGTATGTAAATATGAATGAATGGCTAGAATATCCCTTTATTTATAGTTATGTATGTCCCGACCTTCCCAGAGGACGGGGCACCACAGCAACCTTCAAAACCTTGCAACATGGTTATTGACTAGCCCAAGTAATTCACCTGCAAACTTTGAACCTCGTGACCGTTCTATTTGTTGTTGCGACCGCAATAAGATTCTCTTGGAAACCCTAATATTTGTAACGATCGCAAACTCACACCTCACGGTCGCAATCTTTAAAGGTGGCGACCGCAAACTTGTTGAGCCCAGTCTTAGTATCGAACGTTGCAGCACCTCATTGGTTGCCATGTTTTATATAAACATACCTTTGGTACGATTTCAAAGGATGACTTTTTTTATTGACGTCGATATACTACTGCTTTATCGAGTGCAATTTTAAGTACGCCAGAACTTTATCGTATTCTCGACTCACACTCCAATCAATATTACCGCTTGAGCTTGACTTAGATACTGGAATTGCATTGCTACTTGAGGATCGAGCTGAGGACTCTGAATTCCACGACTTGAGAACTCCTTTAGATAGTTGTGTTTCAGGTACTTTGTTAGAACCCCGACATTTCTCTCCTCATATCTTCTACCCTTGTGGGGAGGTCGCGTTTTAATTTTAAATATTAATTTCTAAATTGTGAGCATGCTTATTCTTTAGTTTTGATATCACTAGACTTAATTGATTTGAGTATTAATTTTGGGGTTATTGAATCAAAAGCATGCTTAATTTTGGATAAATTGGTTAGGTTTTTATAGCTTAGTTTTAATTGTCTCAATTATGTTCTGTTTATGATGCACACTAGCACCCCAACACACTGTCCATTAAAACTTAGCGAAACAGTGCCTACAAACCTTGTAGTTGCAACCATCAATGTTGCAGTCGTGGCATTTTGGAACAAACATCCTCACGATCGCAACAATCAATGTTGCCTAGTGTACTGTCGCCCCATTTTCCTTGCGACTGCACCATTGATATGTTACGGTCGTAACCTTAGTTTATTCCCAATAAGTTTAAGCATGTTCCAGTAGTCTATTTCTGTTTGTATAATGTTCAGATTGATTACCAATATGCAGTTTAAAGTATAAATCAGCATGTTTAAGGCTTAGAACTCCTTAGGTTTATCTCTCTTTCGTTTGAATCCATGTTATGCTTAGTTTACTTTTGATATGATTAGGATTTGTTAGTTTCACCAAAATAATTTGATGATTTATATATCACATGCGGTTTTCTCCATGTATCCTTAGCTAGAATTTGCATGTCTTAGGATTTAGAATTTTTCTTTATTCTTTGTTTGGTATTTTATACACTTATGCTATGTATTTTTATTATTTAATTTTTATTGTTCTCTCTTTGCCCCTATTTTCTGCATTTGTATGCATTTGAGAAACATAATTAAAGAACCAATGATGATTAGAAGAGGCCAACCTTATGGTTGGGCGAACGGGGTGCCTAACACCTTCCCTGATTCGTATCTTAGCTCCCGAACCCTTGTTTTCTCTAGTTAAATATTTTAAAAATCAGTGGCCCATTTTTGTTTTTCTTGGTTATTCTAAAAAATAATTGGCGACTCTATTTTTCATAAAAATGATTTTTGAAGATATTTTGGCTTTCAAGGTGTTAAAAGATTTTCAAAATATCTCTTGAATTCCCAATTTTCATTTCGAAACAAACCCAAAATCCCGGCGCCACACTGGGTATGGTGCAAAGCATGGACAAACAGTATGCAATAACTCTTTTTGTCGCACCTATTGAAGCGTACAGCTAGAAGGCTTGCTTGCTTTCCCAGTATAGCCCTAAGTTAGTATACTGACCGGGGTATCGGGAAAGCTAAGCGGTGGCTGAGTACAATGCAGGATACATGTGAGAATGCAAATGAGAAAGTAAAATTATGAACCGATGATGCTTTCAAGTTTAACCCTCTTATTTGATGTTATAAATCGATCCCCAACGGAGTCGCCAAAAAATACAGTGGCGTTGGGATTTTGGATTTTATTCAAAAATCGAGAATTCAAGAGTTATTTTAAAAACTTTTAACACCTTGAAAACTAAAAATTTGAAAAACCCTTTTTTATGAAAATTGGAGTCGCCACTTGATTTTTGAGAAAAATTAAGAGAAACAAAAAGGAGCCACTGATCTTTAAAACGTTTAACCGTAGAAAACATGGGTCCTAGGGCCAAGGTACGAATCGGAGAAGGGGTTAGGTACTCCATTCTCCCAACCATAAGATTAGCCTATACTAATCATTATTGGTTCTTAATTAGATTTCTCAAATATATGCAAATAAAAAAATGGAAGTAAGGAGAGAATAAGAAAAATTAAGTAAGAAAATACATATTCTAGGCATTTAAACACATAACAAAGAAAGATGAAAACATAATAGAGGGAATCCTATATCCTAAACATGCAAAATATATACTAAAGATACATGATGAAAGCCGCATGCAATAAACAAAGAATGAAATCATTAAAAGAAACTAACAAACCCTAAAAATGTCAAATAACAGTAATAATGCATGGTAAACATAACATAGGTTTAACCAAATGAAAAATAATCCTAAAGATTCAATCATGCTGAAATCACACTATAGCCTGCATACTGGACATTACAAATTATCAATAGAATACTATAACAGCAAAATTAAGCTATTGGAAATAGAAAAAGCTTGCGGCTATAACCTACACAGGTTGCGGTTGGAAATAGGTTAGGGTAAAAATGAACGGGTGCAACATTGATTATTACAATCATAAGAATGTTGTGCCAAAATGCTACGACCGCAACATTGATTGTTGCGACTGTAGGATGTTTAGGCATTGTTTTGCTAAATTTAAAGAAACAGTGTACTGTGTGCGAGTGCGCGATATAAACAAAATACAATTGAGCCTATTTTAATCAATACTATAATGAAAATTAATATAATCCTATAGAACTAAGCTTGCTCTCAATTCAATTACATAATTAAGCACTAATAATCTAGCACGTAAACTAGGTAACTGAAACAATTGAACTTATTGATAACAAGTGTCAAGGGTAAAGTATACAAGTTTAAAATTAAAATATTGAAATTAACCCGACCACTCCACAGGGCTAGGAAATGTGGAGAGAGAGGTGTCGAGATTCTAACGAGGGTACCTGAGACATGATGATCTGGGCGTATTGTAACACCATGCTCCCGCGAGGCACCAAACCTGTACAGAGCGATGTGATCTCGTCACAGACCGGTGGCTAAAAAGAAAGATAAGGATATTAAAAGACCAAACAAGAATATTAAAAGATAAGGATATTAAAAGACCAAACAAGAATTTCTAAGTAACCACAAATCTTAATGTCAAAGGGGGTAAACATGAGTCACTAGGGATTCGCCATCTCAAGGGCCTACATTACTTCTAAAATATCAAAGAACTTCAGGTCTTACACATGAAGTTTTACCAAAACTAAAAACTAAATGAAAGAAAACTGGACCAAAACAATTCCCAAAATCAGATCCAAAACTACTCGACAACGCCTGTGGTGGACCAGCCCCTAGTCGTTCCTGTTATCTACAACCACAAAGGTTACAAGAGAGCGCACTTAGCATTATTATGAACATAAAAGATAGTTACATAGTTAAGGATAAATAAAAACTCCTACTAAAAATAGTTCATTACACTTTTCACAAAAACATAGAAACTGATGCATTTACTTGAACATGAAAATAGCGCAGATTATCTAGAACCTTCTCAGTACGGAAAATAGAATATGTTTCTGGCTCAACTGCCATAATTTAAATTGAATAACCACTTTCTCAAACCAAGACTCAAACCCCAACAGTGTCCATGTAGTCATCAACCTCACGACCAAGAGTTTCGACGGTACTGTAACCTCAATTCGCAATGCACGGATAGCAACCTGATGGAATGAGAGCCACTCTCTACCAAGCACGAGTGGTATGTGCTAAAACCTAGGACTCAGCCTAAAAGCCTTTAAGGCAAAAAGTCCCGCTTAACAGGAAACCTCCCCTATAAGGACAAATGAAAAACCCATATTGGGTAACCTCCCTCATAACGGGATATAAAGGGCTAAAAATCCTTGTAACTTGGCACTCCAAAAATAACAACACAACATTGACAATTTCTTTTATAATATCATCATGCTTACTCAAAATGTCATGGATAGCACATTTGAATTAAAACATCATGACTTTTGAAAACAACAGGATCATACGATCATTAAAACTAGTTAAAGTGCAAAATATGCGCTTCAAAACATTTTCAAGCATCAGTTACATAACTCAAGTCAAGATAATGACTAAGCACTCTCACCTTGTATTGCATGCATATGAACCGAGCCTTTGTCAACGAGCTAAACTTGCTCCTCAGGGAACAAAACTTCCATGCCTAATAAACAAACATGACTTAACCATCAACACGGAATTCTACCTCTCTTAGAAAGTGAAGTACTAAAATGATTCGGACCGTTGAATGTTTTCTTATTTTTGGTACCATGGTTACTTTCTTTTTAGATTTAAGGGGTACTACGCACTTAACCAATTCTTCACTTGTTTAAGAATTTAATTTAACCATTTATTACTCTCTTCCAATCATTAATTTTTAAAGTACCGCAGTATTTTGAGGTATGTAGACTTAGAGTTGGATTATGATTTTTGGTAATAATTTAGATTAAAATATTCTACAACTTGTATGTTTAATACCAAAGCCAAAACCAAAGGCAACTAGGTGAAAAACTTGATGCAAACAAAAACGGTTCAGCACTTGCACTGAAAATTAACCAGAAAAGTGTCTCTATTGGTCTCAAGTTTTGGGTATCAAATCAAGTCATAGCAAGTCCATTTTTGGATATGTTCTAGTTTAACATATCCCCTACAACTCGTATGAAGAGTGCTAGGGGTAGTTGTTTGAAACAAGTTACAGAGATAGGCCATTTTGTACAATAGGTTCTGTCAGCTACCAAACCCTCAGCAGAACCGGCTTTAACAGAGAGTTTGAAATGGGTTTGAGGGATATTCCCGAGATATCTAGATCTGAGTTTTGGACGAAAAGTATTTCAATATGTTACCTACAATATTCATGTAGACCACATTTGGAGTATGTCACTAAAAATGGGGGTTTTTGGCTATACATAAATATGTGATAGAAGTGTCTTTAAAAGGCTGAACTACGACAGAGCCTTTCATAGCGGTTTTGACCTATCAAATCTCAATAATTTGGGCTCATATTTGGTGGGTACTTAGATATGCATGTTATCTACAACGTTTATGTTTTGGTCAAAGCTCGGAACGCTTTAAAAAACATGGTGTTTAGGTCTGCATTGTCGGCTGGTCTGAAATCGACACACTTCGGTAGAATTGCAATATCTCGAGTTCTACTCACTCAAATGAGTTCAAACCAATTTTGAATGGAAGATAACACAAACACCTAGGTCTGGACATAAATAACACACTTAGATCATATTTCTACACTTAGTTATGATGTTCCAAAGATCAGGTAGAAAGCTTAAATCGCTCACAACTCAGGCCTATCTTGGTTCTAGCCTCTTAATATCATGTGTGTAAGTTTTTGACCCATCTTCTTTGTATACATGTGTTGAACTTCAATATACCAATGTTCCAGAGCTTACATAAATCATGGAACTCATGTAAAAACTCATACCAACTCACAAATTCAACATTCATACCCAACAGTCCCAAAAATCCAACTATGACACCTTTATTTTTGAGTTTTGATTCTTGATCTTAAATTTGTGTTTGAGTTTTGATTCTTGACCTTTATTTTTGTGCTTGATTCTTGATCTTTATAAAACCAGATGTATTAGAGTCTTGCTTACCTTGTTAGAAGTTGTTTCTTGGTGATGGAAAACCTTGGACTTAGCTTTTATGCTCCATGGATCCACCTAGCTCCATGCTTCTTCCTTCTCTCTTTATTCTTCCTTTCTTTCTTCTTCTTTTCATCTTCCTTTCTTTCTCTCTCTTCTTTCCTCTCTATGGCAAAACAACAAGAGAAATGGGGTGGGTTGGGTCCCTTTTTATAACCAAAGTTAGTGGAGGAGGCTTACCTAGGAAACTTCCTTAATCATGGGTTAACTAGCCTAACCTTAGTTTCTTTATACTAACTTGAGTTTGCAAAACTTGGCCACCAAGTTTGGCACATATTCCTAGGTCTAGCCACTTGAGTATATATATATATATATATATATATATATATATCAAAATAATTATTTTTATTTTATTATAGGAGAAAATTCGTATATTTTCACATAGGTTCGTTTCAAAATAATTATTTTTATTTTATTATAGGAGAAAATTCGTGTATTTTCACATAGATTCGTTTCTTGACCTTTCGAGCTTAACTCTTGTCTTTAAACAATTTGGACTTATAACTTTGAGTTCTTATCCTCAATATTAGGATTTTAATTTATGCATGTGTGATTCCCACTCTATCCTGGATCTCAGGCTTAAAAAGATTAAACGGTCAGGCCGGCGGTTCTTCTTACCAAACTTATGTTCGAGATTTCATTTCTTTTGAGATGTTCTTTCTATTTTATTTGCATCTTTGAGTTCGGGTTATTACAATCTACCCTCATTTAAGAAATTTTGTCTTCAAAATTTGCATACCTTGCTCGAAGAGACGTGGATATTTCTTATGATAAAGCTTTAAAGACAATTCAAACTAATAGGTTCTGACACACGACCCTATTCAACAATTCAAAATGCCATTATATACTAACACTCACCCTTAAAAGGAAACAACAACTTAAAGCCTTTGAAGACCAACCCTCACCTTTACCAGGCTTTGCACAATACCTTTGTAGGACTTACACACACACCCTTACCGGGCTTACACACACCCTCACAGGGCAAAACTCTTTTAGATTAATCACCCCCTTCCATGGTGGTATTGTTAAGAACACACGGTCCCCCACTACAAACTCCAGGTCGCGTCTTCAATTATCTGCATAACTCTTCTGCCTGTCTTGAGATTGCTTCAATCTCTCTCGGATCAACTTAATCTTATCAGTGGTAATTTGAACTATCTCAGGTCCAAACAAGTTCCTCTCTCCTACTTCTTCCCAACAAATTGGCCTTTGACATTTTCTGCAGGACAACGCTTCGTAAGGGGCCATCCCTATAATTGACTGAAAACTATTGCTATATGTGAACTCGATCAGCGAAAAATATTCCTCCCAGCTTCCAGCAAAGTCTAGAACACATGCTCTAAGCATATCTTCTAAGGTTTGAATTGTCCTCTCCGATTGACCGTTAGTCAGCGGATGAAAAGCCGTGCTAAACTTCAAAGTAGTCCCCAATGCTTCTTGTAAGCTTGGCCAAAGACTAGACGTAAAACGTGGGTTTCTGTCCGATACTATAGAAACTGGTACTCCGTGTTGCCTAATGATCTCATCAATAGAAAGCCGTGTAAATCGACCCACAGAAAACGTCATCTTTATTGGTAGGTAGTAAGCTGACTTCGTCAACCTATCCATAATTACCCAAATAGAATCATTCCTCTTGGGTGTTTGAGGGAGTCCAGCTACGAAATTCATGGTAATATGTTCCCACTTCCACTCGGATACATGTAATGGTTATAGTAATCCTACCAGCTTCTGGTGTTCAATCTTAACTTGTTAGCATACTAAACATCTTGTCACGAAATTCGCTACGTCCTTCTTCATCCCACTCCACCATTATCTTTCCTTTAAATCTCTATACAACTTCGTACTTCCCGGGTGCATGGTGTATGTTGAGTTATGCACTTCATCTAAGATCTGCCTCCTTAACTCCCCATTATTGGGCACAAATAATCTGTGACCGGACACAATACGTCATCTCGAACTTCAAATTTTGTCTTCCCTTTAGCTGATGCTTCCGCCCTTATCTTGTCTACTTGATTATCCGCCAATTGAGAAACTCGAATTTAATCTAATAAGGTTGGTCTTATGCTCAAAGTTGCTAATAGTCCTCTATTCCTTCCTATAGCAAGATGGGTTCTAAGCATTCGCATTTTAGAAAAAGCACCAGCTCATACCGCTCGTAGATGTGCTATTTTTCCCAATGATTTTTGACTTAGGGCATCCGCAACGACGTTAACCTTCCCCGGATGATAGTGAATCGTGCAGTTATAATTCTTAATTAACTCCACCAATCTCCTTTACCTCAAGTTCAGCTCTTTCTGGGTGAAAGTACACTTCAAACTCTAATAATCCATAAAGATCTCAGAAGGGACATCGTACAAATAATGTCTCCATATCTTGAGCGCGAAGACGATTGCTACTAACTCTAAATCATGGGTAGGGTAAGTCTTCTCATGAGGTTTTAATTGTTTGGACGCATAGGCGATAACCTTCCCATGTTGAATCAAAACGTAACCTAAATCTTGGTGTGATGCACCACTATAAATAATAAAGCCCTCGTTGGCTGACTAAAGGGTAAGCATAGGTGCTGACACCAGTTTGGACTTCAACTCCTGAAAACTTCGTTTGCATTTGTCGGATCATTTAAACTTAGCATTTTTCTAAGTCAACCGAGTTAAGGGTTTCACAATCAGTGAAAAGTCCCAAATAAAATGTTGGTAATAACCAGCTAACCTCAAAAAACTTCGTATCTCTACCATTCTAGTTGGCCTTTTCCAATTAACTACTGCTTCCACTTTTGTTAGGTCCACTTGAATTCCTTCTCCGGATATAACATGACCCAAAAATACCACCCGATCCAACCAAAACTCACACTTACCAAATTTTGCGTGCTACTTGTGTTTCCTCATCACTCCGAGAGTATACCCAAATGTTGTCTATGAACACAGTTACAAATTGGTCTAGAAAGCTTCTAAACACCTGATCCAGCAGGTCCATAAACACAACAGGCGCATTTGTTAACGCGAAAGGCATCACAATAAATTTGTAATGCTCGTAAGGACTCCTAAAGGCAGTTTTAGGTACATCTGACTCCCACACTTTTAATTAATGGTATTATAACCTCAAGTCTATTTTTGAGATCACTCTAGCTCCTTGCAGCTGATCGAACAGGTTGTTTATCTTAAGCAAAGGAAACTTGTTCTTAACAGTCACCCCATTCAATTTACGATAGTCGATACACATCCTGAGTGCTCCATCCTTCTTTTTCACAAACAGTATAGGTGCTCCCCATGGTGAGACATTAGGTCGGATGAATCCTTTTTCTAATATCTCCTGTAATTGTTCCTTCAACTCTAGTAGCTCAGCAGGTGACATTCTATAGGGAGGAATAGATATGGGCGTTGTACCTGGGTAGAGATTGACTGTAAACTCCACTTCTCGGTCTGGGGATAATCTTAGTAAATCATCTAATAAAACATCTAGAAACTCACAAATCACTGGTACGTCTTTTCTTCCATCTCTACGTCCATCACATGTGCCAAAAACCCCCTGGAAACCCCTCTTCAACATCTTTGAAACCATAATGGTTGGCACGATACAGATAGGTGTTCTACTCTTGTCCCCTTGGAAAATGAATTCCTCCTCCCCGGGTATCCCAAAGAATACTCTTTTCCTAAAATAGTCTAGCGATGCATGGTAAGATGACAACCAGTCTATCCCAAGAATCAAGTCAAAGTCAGACATAACTAAAGGCATCAAATCTATCAACATCTCCATATATTCTTTCCTCAACACACAATCTTTACACACACTTTTAATTACCACTCTAGCCTTATGACCATCAAAACTAATACCGCCACTTGAACTTAATGCGTCACTAGGGTTAAACATACCACATAGACTAAACGCTCTGCAGGTATATGGTTACCCATACGAACCGAAACACAACCCTCGTCATAACACAATATACATTCGTATTTTTCCTTCACATACGTACCACTCACCCAACAATCCTTTAACCGAACAGCACTAGCTCCTGATTCTAAAATCTCTTACCATCATCACTCAATCCCTTCACTCATGCTCTGCCACATAACCGAACCAAAAACCACTTTCGCATTTTAACTATTTCATCTTACCCGCATTTTACCAAGGCACTTGATTCACTCAAGGCCAATTACAAAAATCATACCCATTAATTCGTATAGTCTCACTTGCACATCCATTATTCTCATCCAAACACTTATTCCTTCCACGTACTCACACTAAGTAGCTACGCAACTCCACCAGAAACAACAGAGTTATATCACTCCTCAACTTCTTATACATAGAGTCTACACATTCTCATGAGAAAATTTCTTCTCTATATAAGCAACATTTATGCACCAATCTAAGCAAGCTTTCCCTAACGAGTCACATCACAAAAGTTTTTCGAAAGTAACTTCCTAGCGACTCACACCGATACCACAACAGAAACAGAATACCAACTCCATAAGAGTTACATAGTCCAGACGTCAATACGAATATAAATCGGTACTTAAGAACCTACCACATGAACAACTCGATCTGTCTTAAAATGCGCACTCCACCCTTCAACCAATTTTTAACGTCAGCGAGACTAACTGTTTTCACAAACTCCTTGGTACCTAAATTCTTAAATTGTTTAACTAAAGAGTTATCGGTCCTTCTGGCCCGCATTGTAATTCATCTTGCGTTATGTTTACCCGTCTTGCGTAGTTGTTCATCTCGAGAACCATCGTCCTTGTTCTAATCAGAAAACTTAGTCCCTTCTTAAACCTTCTACACCTTGTCTTCTCATCAGGTATAAGCTGGGTGACATATCGCGACAACTCTGTAAAATTCATCTCGAGTTTTACCACAGTTATCCTTGTTCCAAGTTGATGAATTCTTGCTCCTTCTCATGCTTATAGTTTATGACCTTGTACTGCTCGACGAACGCTTTCTCAAAACGATCCCAAGTGATTCTCTGGGGTACGGGAGGTTTAACTCCTAGCACCAGTATCTTCAGTAATCGCTCCGTGGCTTCCCACCAGTGGTACGCTTCTCTCCTAAACATAAAAGCTGTGAGATCAATCCTATTATCTACATCTACCCCCAACCTATTCAGAATACACACGGCATCTTTCAACCAATTTTTTGCTTCTGTGGGGCTAAGGGTTCCTGTGAATTCCTTTGCACCAGATCCTTAAATTGTTTGATTAAGGAGTTACCGTTCCTCTCAGCTTGCATTGTGATCCAATTTGCGTTCTGTTCGGTTAGTCTTACGATTGCCTCCAGCATCCTAGCGGTTGGGTTTGATTTTACTGGTCCCACTTGCAGAGATTCTTCTTGTCGTGCCTCATTATACTGGTTCGGATTGAATGATGCTCCGTTTGAGTTTCTCCATGCTCCTTCCTATTGTCGGGAAGCTATGGCTTAGGATTCGAAACATGAGTCTAACTTATAAACATAAGGATAAGAACAAACTGTCTACAAAAGGTTTTAACGACACAAGGATCGTCTCCCTTAATTTGATAACTTACTTTGACTTCTCAAAATGACAGCAACACAAGACCCCTCCCAAGTTATCTCCCCAATCTAATAACTTGCTTAGACTTCCAATTTAGACCCTGCGCCTATAAAATGCATTTCCCAAATGGACCTCGAAGCTAGTCAGTCAGATGCCTGAAGGCAAAGATATGACAACCCCAGGCCTAAACCACTCTTCTCAATAAACTGCGAGACGACACACTTAACTTACAGTCCACCATAAACCACACTCTAACAAGTCTACAGAACCTATAACCTAGGGCTCTGATACAAAATTGTAACACCCCATTCCCGCAAAGCACCAAACTTGTATTGAGGGATTTGATCGTGCCGCAGACCGACAACTAAAGAGAAAGACAAAAGATAATGGTATTAGGAGACCAAACGAGAACTTCTAAGGAATCACAAACCTTAATGTCAAAAGGGATAAACATGAGTCACTAGGGATTCGCCATCCCAAGGGCATACATTACTTCCAAAACATCAAAGATCTTCAGGTCTTATACATGAAGCTTTGCCAAAACTAAAAACTAAATGAAAGAAGATTGGACCAAAACAATTCCCAACACCAAATCCAAAACTACCCGACGACGCCTGTGGTGGACCAACTCCTAGCCGTTCCTGTTACCTGCAACCACATAGGTTATAGAAGAGCGCACTTAGCATTATTATGAACAAAAAAAGATAGTTACTTAGTTAAGGATAATGAAAAACTCTTTCTAAGAATAGTTCATCACATTTTTCACAAAAAAATAAAAACTGATGTATTTGCTTGAACATGAAAATAGCGTAGATTATACAAAACCTTCGCAGTGCGACAAACAAAATATGTTGCTGACTCAACCACCACAATTTTAATTGAATAACCACTTTCTCAAAACAAGATTCAAACCCCAACAGTGTCCAAGTAGTTGTCAACCTCACGATCGGAAGTTTCGACAGTACCGTAACCTCAATTCGCAATGCACAGATAGCAACGTTATGGAATGAGGGCCACTCTCTACCAAGTACGAGTGGTATGTACTAAAACCTAGGACTCAGCCCAAAAGCCTTTAAGGCAAAAACCCCCGCTTAACAGGAAATCTCCCCTATAGGGACAAATAAAAACCCATAGTTGGATAACCTCCCTCATAACGGGATATAAAGGGCCCAAAACCCTTGTAACTTAGCACTTCTGAAACAACAACAACACAACATTGACAATTTGTTTTATAATATCATCATGCTTGCTCAAAATATCATGAATAGAACACTAAAATTAAAACATCATGGCTTTTGAAAACAACAGGTTCATGCAATCATCAAAACTGGTCATAGTTCAAAACATGCGCTTCAAAGCATTTTCAAACATCATTTACATAACTCAAGTTCAAGATAATGGCTAAGCAATCTCACCTTGTATTATATGTGTATGAACCGAGCCTTTATCAACGAGCTAAACTTGCTCCACAAGTAACAAAACTTCCATGCCTAGTAAGCAAACATGGCTTAACCGTCAATATAGAGTTCTACCCATCTTAGAATGTGAAGTACTAAAATAATTTGGATTGTTGAATGTTCAAATTGCTCAAATTGCTTAAAACTCAGGCCTATCTTGGTTCTAGCCTCTTAGTGTCATGTGTGTAAGTTTTCGACCCATCTTCTTTGTATACATGTGTTGAACTTCAATATACCAATGTTCTAGAGCTTACATAAGTCATGGAACCAATGAAAAACCTCATACCAACTCATAAATTCAACATTCATACCCAACAGTCCCGAATATCCAACCATGACGCCTTTATTTTTGACTTTTGATTCTTGATCTTAAATTTGTGTTTAAAAATGATGAAAGAGGTGTTTGATATGTATAAAAATAGATGTATTAGAGTCTTAGTTACCTTGTTAGAAGTTGTTTCTTGGTGATAGAAAATCTTGGACATAGCTTTTAGGCTCCATAGATCCACCTAGCTCCATGCTTCTTCCTTCTCTCTTTGTTCTTCCTTTCTTTCTTCTTCTTTTCTTCTTTCTTTCTTTCTCTCTCTTCTTTCCTCTCTATGGCCGAACAACAAGAGAAATGGGGTGGGTTGGGTCCCTTTTTATAACCAAAGTTAGTGGAGGAGGCTTACCTAGAAAGCTTCCTTAACCATGGGTTAACTAACCTAACCTTAGTTTCTTTATACTAACTTGAGTCTGCAAAACTTGGCCACCAAGTTTGGCACATATTCCTAGGTCTAGCCACTTGACCTTAGTTTCTTTATACTAACTTGAGTTTGTAAAACTTGGCCACCAAGTTTGGCACATGTTCCTAGGTCTAGGCACTTGAGTATATATATATATGTATCAAAATAGTTTTTTTATTTAATTATAGGAGAAAATTTGGGTATTTTCACATAGGTTCATTTCTTAACCTTTCGAGCTTAACTCTTGTCTTAAACAACTTGGACTTATAACTTAAAGCTCTTATCCTCAATATTAGGGTTTTAATATATACTTGTGTGGTTCGCACTCTATCCCGGGTCTCGAGCTCGAAAAGGTTAAACGGTAAGGTCGATTTTTCTTACCAAACTTTTGTTCGAGATTTTGTTTCTTTTAAGATGTTCTTTCTTTTCTATTCACATATTTGAGTTTGGGTTATTACACGTATCCTCAAGCCGTAGAATGCAGTGATCATCTATTAGGTCCTCGGGTAGCAATCCAATTCCAGTAATCGAACTAAATTGGGTAGTAGTACGGGTCAGGGTGTGGGTTGGTAGTACGATAGAGTGTCGACGTACCTCAATCATCCTTCCTTTCTCTTTGAAAATTGTACTGAAGGTACGTTTATATAGAAATACCAGCCAATGAGGTGTTGGCACGTTTTGGATTTCAGACTGTGCTAAAAAGGGTTACGGTCGCCACCTTTGAAGATTGCGACCGTGCACTTCGTTGTTGCGAATATATGATTTTTTAGGGTTTCCAAGAAATTCATGTTGCGGTCGCTACGCTCAAGGGAACAGTCTTAAGGTTCAAAGGTTGCGGCCTCAACAACTTGGGCCAGTGAACAACTAGATCGCGAGGTTCAAATGTTGCGGCCTCAAGATTCAAAAGTTGTGATTATGTGATTTTATTCTACAGAGTACTAGATTTGAATTGCTTCCCGATGATTATTTAGAGACGTCATCCAACTCGATTTTCATCATTAGACACACCCAGATAAGCCTAAGATTTGGCAGGGTCAAGTCGGGGTGTCTATAGTAGTGAATCGTACAATCGTAATCTTTAATTAACTCCATCCACCTTCTTTATCTTAAGTTTAACTCCTTCATATTTCAAACTCTGATCATTGGTAAAGTTCTCACAATTGACACCATATAAATTATCTCTGTATATCTTGAGCGTGGGTGCAAACGTAGCAAATTCTGGATCGCAAGTAGGGCATTTCTTTTTGTAGATTTTGAAATGTCTAGGTGTATATATCCTAAGCCTTGGCGTGATGCCTCACTATAATCCACCAGTCCTTCATTTCTAAAGAGTAAGTACATGAGTTGTCACCAATCTATGTTTTTAATTCTTGGGAACCCTGTTCTCGTTGGTTAAATTATTCAAACTTTACTTTCTTGTGGGTTGGTCTAATCATAGGTTTCACAATTAGGGAGAAGTCCCGAATAAATCTCCAGTAATAACTCGTAAATCCCAAAAAGCTACGTATTTTCGTTACAGCGGTTGGTCTTGCCCTCTTGACTACCATTTTAACTTATATTGGGTCCATTGAATTCCATCCTCGGATATAATATGACGTAGAAATATTACTCGATCCAACTAAAACTCATACTTATTAAACTTTGCCTATAGTTTGCGATCTCCTAAGGTTTGCAAAGAAATTCTCCAATGTTCTCTGTATTCCTCCTTACTTCGAAAATATACGATTACAAATTTATCCATAAAAACTCCTCAACACTCAATTTATCAAATCTATAAACACCATAGGTGCATTCTAAGGTGGGACACTAAGTTGATAAAAAGGCTTATCTAACTACTCTTACAATGGCTCCTTTCATCTTGCAACTTAGCAGGTGACTCTCTATAAAGTGGAAAGGCTATAGGAGTTGTGTCTAGGTATGAGTTGGATGTAAACTCAACTTCTTGGTTTAGAAACTATTTGTATGCCTTTTGTAAAATACGTTTTACACCGAACTTACATCTTTTGAAATTCTACATCACTACCTTTGGCAACCATTTTTGAAATAACCTTGAGACCTTTACCGCCCACATAAAACAATGGGTGTCCTACTCTTATTCCCTTGGAATACAATTTCTATTTCCCCGGGTGTTTTAAAGACCACCCATTCTCAAAGTAGTCAAACACGTGATATGATGACCGCTAACTTGTCCCAGGTAGTAAGTCAAAACCCATCCACCATCATCAAAACAACTAGTATTACTTTATCTTTTTATTTCCACAACAGGTTTTAAACACATTTTTCTCTAACGCTTCCTTCCCTATCAAGGTACAAGTTGGTAGTAGTCAATTAGGAGATTTCATTGTCATAGTGACTATTTGCATAAAAAAATGGACAGCATAAAGGAACGTTTTGAATCCAGGCCTTAATAAGCATAAGAATTTCCATTGAAATTATAAGAGTATCTATCATCCCGTAACTTGTGCGTCATGCCTGGTGATAGCAAATACTCAACCTGAGATCCTTGGTTGTTGCATTAGTGTCTTCCTTTTACCTTGTATGCTTCTAGTTGGTTCATCTTCCTTCATCCTCTTACTTCCAATAGACAATTTTGTTCGCTTCTTCGAATGTACGCACCACGAGGCTGTGTCCTGACTCATTGGAACGATAACAAACAATCTCTTCATTGGATCTCAGATAGTCTTTAATAAAATGATTAGTAACCCCACACTTGTACCAAGTAAATGTTTTTGTCCTCTGTGTATGACTAATTGCTCCCCGATTTGATTTGTCTCCCTTGAATTCATAATTCTTCATTGGTGATTGGTAGCCCTGATTCTAAATGTTTGTGGCTTTGGGATATTTTTTTTAGAGCCATACCTTCTCGTCCAGTCTATCGAGGTGCCTTCAAGCTTGCGCTTTTTGAATTTTTTTTGCCTTCTCTTACATCTTTCTCTATCACCCTAGCCTTGTTAACCAAATTAGCATAGTTATCCAATTCAAGGACCGTCAGCTTGGTCCTGATTGAGAAATTCAATTCTTTTTGAAATCTTCTACACCTAGATTTTTCAGTAGGTACAAGCTGATTACATATTGAGATAGCTCGTTGAATCTCATTTCTTATTCTGCGACACTCATCCTTCCCTGCACAAGGTCAATGAACTCTTGTTCTTTCTCGTACTTATACGTCATGGGCTTATACTGCTCATCAAATGCCTTCACAAAATGGTTTCAGGAAATCCTCTTGGGTACCTGAGGTTCAATTCATGGTACTGGCATTTTCAGCAACCTCTCTGTGGCCTCCCACCAGTTATATGCTTTCCTTCTAAACATAAACACTATGAGGCCAATCCTATCGTCTTCTACTACCATAAGTCTATCCAAAATGTACCGCATCTTTTTGCCAATTTTTTGTTTTCATGGGGCTAAGAGTTCCTACGAACTCCTTAGTACCCAAGTCCTTAAATTGCTTGATCAAGGAGTTTTTTGCCTTTTCTGCTTGTGTCACGATCCATCTTGCATTTTGTTTTGTTAGTCTTCCGACTGCTTCCAACATTCTCATTGTTGGGTCAAGTTGTACTGGTCCCATTTATGGAGATTCTTCTTGTTGTGCTTCGTTATACTGATTTGGGATGAATGACGCTCTGTCCGAGTTTTCCATGTTTCACCCTATCATAAGAAAGGTATGAATTAGGATTCGATACAAGAGTCCCACTTGAAGGTCTAAGGACAGGAATAGATGGTTCCACAACACAAGGGCCATTTCCCTAATCTGATAACTTACTTAGATTTTCAATCAAAAACCTACGCCTGCAGATCGCATTTCCCAAATGGACTTCAAAGCCAGTTAATTAGACATTCGAAGTCACATGTATGACAACCCATGGTTTGACCCACTCTATACAACAAACCGTGAAACGACACACTTAACCTATGGTTCACCACAAACCTTACTCTAACAAGTCTACAGAATCTAAAATCGGGCTCTAACACCAAAATGTCACACCCACTCTCTAGGAACATGAAAAATTGAGAAATTGATATAACTTAAAGGAGCCAATAAGAGTATCGATACAAGTCAAAATCGAAATCGTTTATTTATAAGAACAAGGGTAACTGTACCCAATAGGAATATGTCGTCTCATACATCCAAACTGGCATGCCTTTAAATAAAAACCTTGTATTTCATGACATTTTACTAAAAGATATCATCTGACTTCGAAGTTAATCCTATATAATAACGACTGTGGTGGACTAATCTTCTAGCAAATTCTGCTATCTGCAATCACAAAAGTTATAAGAGAGTGCACTTAGTATTATATTGAACAAGATGAAAAATAATCATTTAAGAATACTAAAAGCATTATGCTTTTCACAAGTGATGTAAAATATTGAGTTACAAAATCTCACAAGTTATAACGAACTTTTCTCAATATTTGCAAAAGTATTATTTTTCATATTAAGGCTTAAAAGCTGCAATTTATCATTTCTCAAAAATAGTTTTATATTCGCAAATACTCGTACTTGATAGGACGGTATAATGAAAACATTAATAGATAAACCATTCCGAACATACAATTTCATCTAACAATTCATTAGGCTAACACACACACATCCATGCAAGGCATCGCACAATGCCTTAACATGCTAACACACACCCCATCAAGCCATAAGGCACCGCACAATGCCTTAATAGGCTAACACAACACACACCCCTTTAAGCGATAGGATGCTTTAACAGGTTAACACACACCCTTTCAAGCAACAGAGCACCACACAATGTCTTAATTGGCTAACACGCACCCCTTTAAGCGATAGGGCACTGCATAATGCCTTGATAGGCTAACACATACCCCTTTTTGGCGATACAACACCGCACAAAGCGAACATAAGCTCACACAAAGCAAATTCAATCTCACACAGAGTGAATATTTCATAATGACCACTCTTACACGGGAAAACTTGTTTCAACGTGATTACTCCCACACAGGGCAAACGCCTAACATCAAAGTATTTTACTAAATTTGCCCACTTTCCATACTCATATCTCTTCCAGCAGTGTAAACCGTACACTTGAACTACCAATGTCTTTAAACACAAAATCTCATGTAAGCATTTAACAACAACTCATAATATTAATAATGTTATTAAAATCTTCCTCTCTCACACACACACATGCTTTTCAAAAGAAACAGATAGCATAACTGAAAATCTCACAATATTTGAATATAAAAGCTCATGCTATCACTATTTCTCATGCTTCAAAGTAGGAATATAAAGCAAGTTTAAGACGTAATTCATGCATCTCAGTTCAAAATAATACTACACACTCTCACCTTATTCTTAGCGTGACAACACTACTCCTTTGTTTATGATTCCAACCTCATAATCTTCTGGTGATAAAATCTCGATACCTAGCATGAAACCAAACTCACCTATATGTGTAGAATACTATTTTATATTAAATGGTTAAACCAAACTCATTCATGATTTAAAAATAATTTTGACATTTATCTTAACTTTTTGAAAGAAATTTTATAGTTAAAACTATGTAAAAATACATAAATTTTATTAAATAGTTAATTTCTAATTTTTAGTTTTTTTAATTATTTATTATTATTATTATTATTATTATTATACAAGAAAATCTTTTTAAGTCATTTCATTCTAAAATATCTTAGTTTAGGTAGGAATTTGGTTTAACTTACTAAAATTTATAAAGAGGAAAATAAAATTCTTTTTATTCCATTTTTGTCTAAAGAATAAAATACTTTACTAAAATTCTTTAATAAAATTCGGAGAGAAGGTCGGTGGCATGGGGGTGGCGCGGCTGTGGGTGTGGGGTGGCGCCCATATTCTGGTTTTTACATCTTCTTCCTTTTTTTGTTTTGATTCTTCTGCTCTCAACTTTTACTTTTCTGTTTTTATTTCTTTTACTATTTTTAAAATTTTTCCTGTTTCCCAGAGCTTCTTTTTATAACCAACGATTCTCATGGAATAGGAATTAGGATTCATCTTCCCACCGCTTAAAAATTTGGGGTTACCCGTCAAAAGAATTACGTGTTGGCAACACGTGTCATTATTTTTGCAATATTATTATTGCATAATTTTTTTGATGTAAAATTTTATTTTCATAAAGTTTTTCATAAATTATTATAAACATTTAATGTTATTTTATGAATTATCATATAAATGAAATTCAAGAAAAAAAGTTCGGACTAAATCTTTCATAATTTTATAATTATTGATAATTCATGAATTTTGATTTTTAATATCTGATTTGAATTTTATTTATAAGATTTTGTCAGGAATGCATTCTTGAAAACTTCTTGTATCTCTTGAAGAATTTGCCTAACGTTCTTCATCTTTCTCAACAGTAGAACTCTTCTTAGAGGCTTTGAGGGCAATAGACTTCTTAGTTTTGTTTTGCTCGTTAACTCGCTCATTAACCTTGATATGTTAGAAGAGAACCGATAAATTCGATTGTCCAACATCATCACTTTAAGGTTTCTTGCTTTCGCAATGGCTGTCGCCTTAACTTCCCAAATGGTGGCAAAACTTTGAGTACCTTTCTTAACAATTTATAAGATGGGTAAGTTTTTCCAAAAATATTAAGAGAGTTTATAATATGAATAAATCTAATATACATGCTCGAAATAGTTTCATTTTCAATCATCTTAAATCCTTTATACTCACTAGTCAATCTATCAATTCTAAAATCTTTATCTTGAGTTCTCTTCAGAAGTAATTTTTAATTTTTCTCAAATTTCTTTTACACTTTTACAAGTCATGATACGGTTATATTCATTTGCATTAAGGGCACAATATAAAATATTCATAACACTTGAGTTTATTTGAAGTAATTTCATATCGTTATCATTCATATCTTCATCAAGTTTAGGAACTTATTTACCTTCAAATACTTTAGTGGAAATGAAATTTTCTTGGACAATTACTCTCAAAGCTCTCCAATCAATTGTTTGAATAAAAATTTTCATTCTTTGTTTTCAAAAAGTATAATTAACACCACAAAAAAATTGGAGGTCTTGAAGAGGATTGACATTCGCCAAAAGAAAATACACAAACATTAGCCATAGATCTTTTCACAAAAAATTTTTAGATAAAAATGTGACCTAAGCTGTTATACCAATTATGAGTGTAGTGCAATCCCAAGAAATGGGATGAATTGGGTATTTAAATATTTTTTACTAAATATTCTAATTAAAAATTACAAGAGATATTAATCCAATTTTATTCATAATGTATTTAATATAAAAGAAAAATAATAGTATATCAAACAATTATGAAAGTAAAGAGTTTAAGGGAAAGAGAGAAGAAACTCAAAATTTTTACAAAGTTCAGTATTACGGTCTACGTTCTTGTCTCAAGTGTGCCGCCTGAGGATTCTAATACTCTCTCCTTAAGGCGAAGATGCCTCTCTCTTCACTAGATGGAGAAACCTTTACACCAAGAATACTCTAGCTCGTTACCCCAAGTAAATCCTCTCGCTTAAACAAGGCTAAACTCTAACTTCAATTACAACAAGAATAAAGTAGAAAGCATACAAATGAATGCTGCTTCAATTAGAAAATGAGTACAAAATATAACACACTAGTTCATTCTCAAAAATATATCAATTGAAACTCAATGAGAATTCTAGGGCTTTCTCTCAAAATATGAACAAAAGAATGAAAAAATTTTAAAGCACAAAAGAGAATAAAATGCAAGGCTTGTTGATGTTTTTGACAGTGCTCAATAGCTGTATTTGTAGCCTAAATATCTAAATTAGCCCTTGGGCTAAATATGAAAATTTTAAACTAACCGTTGTAGCCAAAAATTGAAATTTCGTCAACTTAATCGACTATCCTGGGAGGGTCGGTCGATTGAACTGCCTTTTCATAGAACAAAAATTTTGGTAGAACAACTTCAGTCAACTGACTGTCCTTCCTCAGTTGACTGACCTTTTATAAATCAGATTTTTCATTATAAAAACATTTTGAAAGCACTTCAAAGAATATCATTGTTTTGTAAAATAATTTTCATAAAATTTTAAGAAACTTATGGTCCATCTAAGATCTTTCTATGAGTTTCAAACAATATACTTATGAGATTAAACTTACATAACTCCTAATTTCAATACATTTAAAAATTAACAATTTTTATCTTCACTTTCTTCAAAAACTTGTAGCAAAGATGGTTGTTTTTGCATGCTTCATGGCTTTCAAGTTTCATTTATAATTGAGCTTTTTTATGAATTTTTTGTACACTAGCTCAATTGTATAATTAAATACATATATTTATTATAATCAAAATAGATGTTAAAACCTTGTTACGCCAACACTAAGATTCATGTACAATAACCACATACATAACAAGGATAATGGATTACACAGGTTTCTTTCACATTGGCATTTTATATTTTCAAAAAAAAAAAATCATGCATTCCAATAATGCTTTTAGGATACATGAATTTATAATTCCAAGGATTTCAAAATCAAACCCACGTGAATTCCAAGAGTCATGAGTTAATTATCCTTAGCGAGTTAATTATCCTTCGCGCCTGTTGGTGCCGTATTCTTTGTTGTGGTTTATTCTTTTAATTGTTGTTCATGGTTCTTTATATTTTTTGACTTTCAATTACATAAAAATTTAAATACAAAAATTAAAAATTAAAAAATAATTATTTTTATATTGATTCTATGCTTATGAAGAGTTCACAATTAATCTACCATAATCAATTCTTTTGGTTAAAAAAAAAATTTAATAATCAATAAATCATGCAATCAAACATGCAAAATTATTGACCACTAAAAGTTGGAATTAAATGCAAAATCGAGTTAGAACAATTTAAATCTACTCGAACCTATGATTAAATCATACATAATCAAAGACGACTTTGATACTAATTGTTGTGGTAAACTGTAAAGATCCTAAATTTATGTTTATAATTTTATTCAAAAAATAACTGTACGGGCCTACGGGCAAACACCAAAGTTGGCTCTAGATTAAAATTTTTGATATCGAACAATCAAAAAAAAATTTTAATAATACTCTCAAAGTTAGTTTTAGGATTATACCTTTCAAAATCTAGTTGGATGATTTCGGTTGCTATAACAATTAATAGTCATCAATCTGCCGCAATTTTTTACTTTTAGTCAAATCTTCAGCACAAATCTTCTACTGTATTCTCAAATATTAAACACGAATAAAGTGTAGATTTTGATATATCGTGTTCTTTAAAACCTGTTTAGTCACCTGTTATTTAGATTCACAAGACGTGAAAATCCTAGAACGTTATATGAAATATCCGACGATTATGTTTTATAACAGCGTATAAATAGGTTACAAAAACGACATGTGGAGTAAATAAGACATGGATTTCAAATGAAATCATGCCTTAACCTAGAAACAGTTTTATAAAAATATAAATTATAATTCATTCTACTAAACAATTCAAGCTCCTGTTATTAAATACTTATTTATTCTCTCACGTTAAGATTACAGATACCCGTCGATTAAATTATATTACTGATAATTATATTTAATCAGTTTCTTCAAAAATTTCTTACGCCTTTCCGTTTAATTTATTTGACTGCCGAATTATAAAATCTATCGCAGGGTTTGGTTCAGTCAAACTTATAAGCTTACTTAAGTGGATATTATTAATTCAAATTTTTCGGAACGTAAATTCCGTCAATAATTAATATCCACCATATAATTCATATTGTTATCTAACTCACCGAGATTATAGACCTATAAAAGATCGCACCTTCTAATGAATCAAAATAACGAATATTAAATATATATAAATAATAATTATTTTGAGATTAAGAGTATAACTCATAATAACCATGAGATGTAAATTAATTTATAAAATCAGTATGAAATTAATTACTCAATTTGGTTCTGTTCAATAAATACAAAGTGTACTAACACAAAGAGTCGGAATAATTGTTAAAACAATTATCGTTATTTGTAATCAAGATAGATCTACTAAAATATTGTATTTCAATCGTACCGATGATGTGTCTAATTCCTTCTAAATTATGAACCACAAATTTATATTTTATAAGAATTGATAATCTAGTTTTCTGCATGTAAGTCGAACTCTACACACCAGGTTAAATATTATATAAAATAAAAGGCGCTCATGCACAATATTAAATAAATAATGAAACGCATACATTGCTCATTAAGATTCTTATAAAATAGAAAAATTAATTTTATTAATAAATAAAATTAAATACTAAAATTAAAATTATAATTTTTATTATACAATTCTAACATTTGGTATAAATTGTATGTCAAGAGTACTTCAAGTTAGAAGTTGTTAACGTCGTGTAGTCATCATGTAATTAAGCTTTTGTTCAAGGATTATTGATTCTGGTGATTGTAAGGCGATAACACTATGAATTGTATTGTATACTTATAGATTAGGATTAATCATGTTTGGTGGCCTTGGGATGTTTGAACTGGGTTTAGAGCTTGTTATCTTAATGTAGAGTTGCTTTTATATAAGTTTGATATCATAGAATGCATGTTCATGAGATGAATGTTGAGTTGGAGGTTGGAATTTGCAAAACATGGGTTAGCTGGTATGGCCTCGGGTAGTGGTCTGCTCGAACCGTATAAAGTTCGTTCGAATGATCTATTATTTTTTAAGGAGTGGTTGCTCAAGGCTACTTGACCGCTTGAGTGGAGGCCAATTTGCTCGAGCGAACTTGTCTATGTGGTCACCAAATTTTGTTTTTTGAAATTAAATTATATTTTATAAGGGTTGGTGCTGGACCTTTTCTAAGCTAAAATAAAGTTTTGGGAGTCATTATTTTTATGATTTAACTCCTATTTTCAAATTGTTTACTCAAATGAATTTTTAATGAGATTTTTTAGCCTAAAAGCCGGTTTTATTAAGTGTTTTTTTAAGTTGGGCCTTCTTTAGTGGGTTATCACGGTGGTTCACATGTCACAAATTTAAAAGTGTAATACAAAAACTAGTACAAAAAATAAGACCATAATATAATTAATTCAATTAAAAATAAGGCAATGTTCTATATTTTTTCTTGTTGTGTTTTTAGTTAAACTTTTACATCTGTTAATAAAAAAATTTATTTTATTGATTTTTTTGTCAAAACAATTCAAAAAAATAAAGATTTCTTTTGTCAAGCCAATTTAAAAATGTAAAAAGTAAATTGTTTAACTAAAATATAAATAAAAATTTAAAAGACGAAAAAAAAAACTGAACTATGATTTTTTTATTTCAAATTAGCCGAAAATAATGGTTATTTACAGCTTAATTTTACCGTGAAAAAGGTAAGAAAAATTGTAAGGATAGCCAAAAAAAAATAAAATGCAAACAGGTTAATTCCTGTTCTTTCCGCTTGTCACTTTCTCAAGAAAATGGTCAGAAAAACAAATCCACCGATTTTTCTTTGTCCTCATAATTGCAGTCACGCGCTCCCCGTTTGTCATCATTCGGCAACCCTTTTCTCTTTCTATTTTTGTCGGCCAGGTTTATTTTAGCAGATTAATAATTAGTTTAAATTATTAATTTAAAATATAATTTAATAGTGTATTTGTTAAGTCATCGAATTAATAATTCAAACGGAGTAATCTGGATTATTAGTCTACAAAATTAGAAATAATTAGTGAGGAAGAGGTGTAAAATTAAGAAAAATTGAATTGAGGAATAAATTTAAAATTTTTTAAAAATAATAAAAATTATTAAAATATTAAAATAAATAATATAAAATTTAACTTATTAATTTATTTAAGTTAATTTTAAAATAAATTAACTTA
>JAUMHN010068055.1:0-51197 GCA_032360265.1 Heliamphora ciliata
TATCTGTTAGGATGATATGCATAGTTTGAAGGATGAAAAATGTGGGGTTTTATAAGATAAAACCTTTTTGAGACTCGGGATAGTCTGACGAAAAACTTGTGATTTTGGAAAAAAAATCTTTTTGGCTCCTGTGGTTGAGCCAGTGTGTGTGTAATTGCATAGCCTGTTTTACAGTTTTACTGTTTATGTTCTATTGGGCTT
This sequence comes from Heliamphora ciliata, assembly GCA_032360265.1. Lineage (NCBI taxonomy): Eukaryota > Viridiplantae > Streptophyta > Magnoliopsida > Ericales > Sarraceniaceae > Heliamphora > Heliamphora ciliata. The sequence continues at coordinate 202 of JAUMHN010068055.1, forward strand.
CGGCTCACGGTGTGGAATTTTACTGTAAAATCTTTTCAGGTGAGCATGAGGAGTTGACCTAGTTGCAGAGGTGATGGAAGACTTGCTGTTGTTTTCCCTATTTTGTACATGTACTTTTACATGTAACGCCTGTGATGACTGGTTTTGTACGCCTTTGGGCGATATACTTATTCATGTATGAGATGCATGTTTTCAATTTATGAGAGTGAACTGTCGGAATTTTTATCCAAATGATGTATATTTTTGAGTTAAGGGTTTTCCAACTACAAATCTTATTTTCCTCAAACTGTCTTTTGGAGGGCTTTCACGTGACCCGGATGTTCGGGACGTGACAAATGCTTTTAAGTAAAATAGTTAGATATCTATCTACAGTACTATATCATCAAGAACAAGTAGAAAAATGCAAACACCAGCAAAAATACTGTCCAACCTTATACTATGTCCAAAATAATATCCATCTTTATCCCTACGCCCTACTAATCATCTATAGGCCTTTTCACTGAAAATTTAAATCTTAAGGACGGGTACTAAGTTCTTATGTGAAGGGGTCAATGTCAGGGTGCTGAGAAACGAATTCTAGCAGGGCATGGGTTAGCCTAGTCCACTTTATGACTGGTCCTTGCTGGATGTGGTTATTAATAACCTTGTCAGTTTGGAGCAAGATTTAGGGAAGTTTGACTATCTCTTATGGTGCCTCCGTTTGTCATTTTGTTTTATTTTTTTCTATGCTTTTCCATATAATATCTAACTACGGCTTGTCTTGTTGAATCTAGGTAAAATGGTTTCTTGTTTCTTATGTAGTGGAGAAAACCTTATACATGGTTGAATTCAAGGACTTGGTCTAAACAGTTCCTATGAGGATGCTACAAGTGGGTATGGTAGGGTGTTTTTTCTAAATGGGTCCATATTATCTAAGATATGTACTTCTAAAAAATGTTCTGGCAGCTGCTAATTTAACCAGCTAAAGATATATCTAAACATTATAAACACACAAAAGCATACAAAAGTGGTGTAAGTTGTTAAAGTTATATACTAAAAACCATAGATTTTGTTGGTTTTAGTATTTTATTTTACTTTATTCTTTAATAAAATTATTTTTCTATTTTATAAGAATCTTAATGAGCAACGTATGCAATATCATTTTTTTAATGTTATGCATGGATGTCATTTATTCTGTACAGTATTTAATCTGGTGTGTAGAGTACATCTTACACACAGAAGATCAGATTATAGGTTCTTGCAGAATATAAATTTTTGTTCACAGTTTAGATGGAATTGGACAACCATCGGTACGACTATAGCACAAAGTTTTAGTAGGCCTGTCTTGATTACCGAAATCTAATAATAGCAACGTCTATTATTCCGACTCGCTGTGCTAATACACTTTGTGTGTATTGAACGGGACGACGTTGGGGTAATTAATTTTATACTAACTATATAAATTAATTTACTTTCCAATGATATTATGAGTACTTATACTCTTAATCTCGAAGTAATTATTATTCGCATATATTTAATATTCGTTGTTTTGATTCATTAAAGGATGCAATCTTTTACGAGTCAATATTCCTGGTAAATTGGATAGCAGTATTAAATATATGGTGAATATTATTTATTGACGGAATTTACATTCCGATTGTTCGGGATTGACGATACCACCTTAAGGAAGCTTATAAGTTTTGACCGGACCAAATCCTACTGTTGGATTTAATGATCCAGCCGTCAAATAAGTTAAGCGAAAGGACTTAAGGAATTTTAAGAAGCCGATTAAATTAAATTGTCAGTAATTAAATTTAATTGGCGGGTATTAGAATCTCAATGTGGGAGATGAGTTAAGCATTTAATAATAGGAGTTCGAATAATCGATTTTGGAAATGTGGTTGGGAGTGCAATTACGATTCACTAGTGGTATGAATTCTAATTTATGTTTTAATGAAATTGTCTTAGGGGCGGGTGAGTTTTCATAATTATATTAGAAGCCCAAGTCATATTTACTTCACAGGTCCCTGGTGTAACCCTATATATATGCAGTTATGCTAACTCTAGCCTAAATTCCACACTTCGTGAATTAGGATTTTCACGTAAATCCTAAGAGGGTAGATTAGCGGTTCAAGATCATGATAAATCGCAGCCCACCCTATGTTCGTGACTCACATCAGGAATATAGTAGAAGGCTTGATCGGAGCATCAACTCGAAGTTCTTCGAATTCATAGTTGTTGCAGTAACCGATATCATTCTACCAAATATCGAAAGGTATAATCTAAACTAACTGTGAGAGTATGGGTTTTATTTAGATCGTTCGACATCAAAAATTTTTAACTAGAGCCTGTTTCAACAATTGCCCATCCAGTATTTTTTTATCAAAAAAATCGTATTCAAATTAATGATCTTGGTAGTTTGCCTCCAACAATTGGTGTCCGATCCATTTTGATTAATGAATATGGTTTAATCGAGGGATCAAGTAGCTTTAGAACTGTGCTAACTTTGTTTTACAGGCGTTCTAATCCCGATTTTATGTTTCTTTTTTTATTCACGTTTGATTGAATGGTTGAATGATGATTATTATTGGTTTTAATCACGTGGGTTGACCGTATAGGCGGCATAACCGGTGGTGGTTTGGGGAATTTCGGGCCACAAATTGCGATGCTTTTTTTACGATTTTGTGGCAAGTTGTTCAGCAGGTTTTCTACCGGTTTTAACCATAAAAAGCAGCAGCAAAATAGGTTCAAAAAGTAGCAAAAAAGTAGCGCAAAATAGCCTCGACGACGGCGGTTCGTGCTATTTTCAGTGACTTTTTGGGATATATTCGAGAGTATTGTGGAGCAATTTTTTAGGCACAAAATAGCAGTAAAATATGGCTCAAAAATAGTACAAAAAGGTGAGAAAAATAGCCACAAACGGCAGCTCAAACAAGCTGCTCTAGCAACGGCATTGAGCGGCGGTGGTGGTGGCCATTTGGGGCTGTTTCAATGGTTTTTTGGAACTATTTTCGGTCCATTCTTTTCAAGAATATTTCAGAAGCATATTGGTGCGAAAATAGTAGAAAATCATAATCAAAACAAACACAGAACAAAGCATAAATGGCAGCTGCGACGGCGGTTCACAGCGGTAGCGGCGACAGCCTATTTAGGCTATTTCGATGCCTGTTTTCAGGGCTGTTTTCAAATGGTTTTTCGAACAAAAAAATAGTATATTTCGTAAGCTATTTTTCAGGAAAAATTGGGGGAAAAATAGACATCGAAGGAGGCAACAAAAGCCGCAACAACACCCGGTGTGCAGCAGCGCTGATGGGCCGACGGTGGTGGCTATCCGGGGCGATTGTTTTTGGCTCAAATGGATCGGGATGGTGTTATATTTGTATAACACTGTGTTTTAAATAATCCTGATAGGATTTGAATGCTGAAAGCTGATTTTTGATCAAGATTGGAAGATTATAGATAATCTTCAAACAAAAGGCTGAAACTCGATAGAGTTTCTATTTGATCATAAAATTCGGACATATATATCTTGCATTTATATTCATTTAAATTGCGTAGATGATATATATCTATTTTATATTTTCTGTTTATTTTAATTAATTCGAAAAAATTCAATTTTAATTAATTTTTGAAACGAAAAAATAAAATAAAATTTTCTTTAATTAAAATTAATTTTTTTAATAAAATTTTAGATATTTTATTTTGTTACAAAATAATACTTTTAAGATGATTTTTTTATTAAATTGAATATCTTGGAAAAATGTAAAATTAATTCTGAATTTTAAATTAATTAAAAAGAAATAGTTTAATTTTAATAAATTATTATTTTTTTTAAATGTGTAATTTAAATAATAAAATTAAATTCTTGATTTTATTTAAAATTAATTTTTTAAATAAATAAGAATTTTAGAATATTTTATTTGTTACACATTAAAATACGGAAAGATGGTTTGAAAAAATCGAGATTTTTCAGATCATGTGATTTTTCGAAATTAATAAATTTATTTGAATTAAACAGTTTTTATAACTCTCAAAAATATTTTTAAAAAAACTAAGTATGAGATTAAATTTATTCACAGATAAATCTCAAGATTTCCATTACTAGTTCGTAGGTGATGTAATTAATTTTGCGTGTTGGCAGCAAGGCCTTTCTCCCCATCGGACAGAATTAATTGCGGTATGAACCTCCTTCATAAATAATTCTAGATAATCGTTAGTATGGATCACTTCTCCATCTAAAGGGTTCATTGCGAAGTGATTGATTCGAAATTAGGTGTTGGTTAACACTTAACTGTAAATAATAGTATCATCTCCATCTGCGTCACTACTATTACTTACTAGATCGAAGATACGTTAGTTATTTAATTTTACTTGGCACGGTCTGTTACCTAGATAGTAAAAATTAATAAAAATTGGCCTGTCTAGACAAACGATGGATAGTAGACGTCTTCCCATCAAGGCATGTTATTCACAGAGTACCAGGTTGCTGGCAAATTTTTTTTTTTAAATGGTAGAGGGAACCTTTTAAAATAAAATTCAAAATTTCGTTCGTCATAATTAATGGTTTATAATTATGTGATTCTGAAATTTAAAATAGCTTTCAATTCACTCGCAGCTATACTTAAAGAAAACAAACTAAGATGACCAAACTATGTAGACTGAAAAAGGAATTTGGATATAATTTTAACTACCGATTGTATTCTTAAGATGCTAGAAAATGTATTTATTTCTTAAAAGGGTTCTTCCTTTAAGCCGAAAAGCAAGAAGAAAAAAAAGATTCAGAAATAGGGTGACACAATTTTTAAGGTAGTTAGTAAGCCACAGACTAGTGTGAAAAAGCTGAAAGGAAGATATTTTCATTGCAACCAGATAAGGCATGAAAAAAAGTAATGTCCAGTTTTTCTCAATAAATAGAACTAGTAAAGTAATTTCTGTTTACTAGTTGTGAAAACTTATTTAGCGATGTTATCTACCGGTATCTGGTGTATAAATACGGGAGCCACTAATCATGTCTGCAATTTATTGTAGGGGTTCTAGAAAACCTGACAACTCGATGATAGAGAGATTTACCTATATATGGGCAATAATACCAGGGTGGTAGCAGTTGTAGTGGGAGATGTCACTATCAGTTTTAGTGGAAATAAAGTTTTAATATTGGAAAATTATCTTTGTCTCGTTTATTAGAAGGAATTTTATTTCGATTTCTAATTTGGTGAAGAACAAATATTTTGTTCATTTTAATTACTCTGTGGTTATTAAGAAAAAAATAAATATTTTATTTATTTTGGTATATTGGTGGATGATCTATATGTTATATCTTATATCTCTTCTACATTATAACTAACAGAATTAAATAATACATCTAATTTATCATATAAGAGAAAGGATTCTTCTTTAATGAACCAAACATTTCTTTGGCACTTACTATTGGGTTATATTAATCTAAAAAGAATAAATAAACTGGTAGAAGATGGACCTTCGAATTTATTGAAAGTAGAAGCACTACCAGTCAGTAAGTCCTGCTTAAAGTGTAAGATGACCAAGATGCCCTTTTTGGCCAAAGACTACAGAGCTAAAGAACCGTTGGAATTGGTTCACTCTGATGTGTGTGGTCCTATGACTATTCGGGCTAGAGGTGGCTTTGAGTACTTTGTCAGTTTCATTGACGACTACTCAAGGTATGAATACATTTACCTGATGCACTGTAAGTTTGAATGTTATGAGAAATTCAAAGAATTCAAGGCGAAGGCAGAGAAGCATCTGGGTAAAAGTACTAAATCACTACGATCCGACCGTAGTGGCGAGCACATCTTTAGAGAGTTTAGGGACTATTTGTCATTAGAAAGGATTATATTCCAATTGACTGCACTGGACACTCTACAACAGAATGGTGCAGCAGAAAGAAAAAATATGACTCTTATGGAGATGATAAGGTCAATGATGAATTATTCGAATTTACCTTATTCATTTTGGGGACTTGCATTAGAGACAACGACTTATATTCTGAACTTGGTACCTTCTAAATCAGTACGTTCTACTGACAAAGAAATAGACTTCTGTCCTCGGTCCTAACTTACCCGTGTTCTCTTTTAGCACATGTGTTTGATACTCCCAAATCTGAATATTTCTCAAACTAGGCTTGTGCCCAGTCTACAATTCTGTGAATGGAGTGTGGTTTATTTTATAATCATAAGGATCAAAAGGTTATTATTAGCACCAATGCCCAATTCTTAGAAGAGAGTTATATTATGGGCCATAAACCCAAAAGTAAAATTATTCTAGAAGAATTGAGAGGAAACACCAGTAGAAGGGAAGAAGAACCACAAGTCACTAATATCCCATTGTCTCGTCGTAGTGGGAGGATTATCAGGACATGCGCAGATCCTAAACCAGATCAGGGTGCTAACATTAACATGCCAGACCAGCATGTGGGAAATAGTGCACAGAGTTCAGATTCTACATAGCGCGTTACTACTAGTACACAAATGTAGGTAGTGCGTTGTCGTAGTGGGAGGATTGTTCATCAACTCAATCGGTATATGTTCTTGAGAGAGTCTTTTGACAGGATCTCAGTAGAACTTGATACCGAACCATAAAACTACAATGAAGCACTCCAAGATAAATATGTAGATCTTTGGCAAAAGGCTATGAATTTAAAGACAGAATCTGCGTATCCTAATCAGGTCTGGGAACATGTAGAACCACCTAAAGGGATAAAGCCCATAGGATGCAAGTAGATCTAGAAAACGAAGAGAGGAGCAGACGGAAAGGTAGAAACCTTCAAAGGTAGGCTTGTTGTAAAAGGGTTCACTCAAAAAGAAGGGATCGATTATGAGAAAACTTTTTCGCCAGTAACCATACTTAAGTTTATCCGAATTCTCTTATCCATTGTGGCTCATTTTGATTACGAATTTTAGCAAATGGATGTTAAGATAGCTTTTCTTGACTGAAGTTTTGACGAGTGTATCTATATTATTGGATCAAGCGCTTACCATCTTATCAAAACCCGCAGGTGGTGGTGAAGGCGCAACTTTATTTTCTTATACTCATGGCAGTGCAAAGACCCGCGTCTATTCGTGTTACAGGTGAGCCTATGGAATTTCACAGTGCACACGTGGCGCACCGACAAGATGGGCTGTCAAACACCAATAACACGTAGAGGGGGCCCCCCACATACTAGCGAGTCCCTTAAAGGAGATTTTGGCCCCCATAAAGCCAATAATTTCTCCCAAAACATACCCTGGGGAGACTCGAACCTGCAACCTCATTTTGATACTAATTATTAGTATTAAGCAGTTACCATCTCACCAAAACCCGCAGGTGGTGGTGAAGGCGTAACTTTATTTTCTCAAATGGTACAACGCCAAACACCACAAGTCGACTGTGACTCAATCCAAATCCGAACCTCTGCCACAGCAGGATGTTGGCCCAAACCTAGGTCAACGATCCCCCCAGCACCTACCCGCAAGCAGCATGCCATCCAGAGGAATCAAACTTGAGACCTTACTCTGATACCAATTGTTGGATCAAGCACTTACCATCTCACCAAAATCCGTAGGTGGTGGTGAAGGAACAACTTTATTTCTTATAATCATGGCAACGCAAATCTCCACGTCTATACGTTTTGCGGGTGGGCCTAAGGGGCTTCATAGTGTACATGTGGCGCACCGACAGGATGGGCTGTCAAGCATCGATAACACGTGGAGGGGAACCCCCTATGTACTAGTGAGTCCCTTAAAGGAGATTCTAGCCCCCATAAAGCTAATAAATATGGTACAACAAGATGGTTTCATAAAAAAGGGCGAGCAACACATGTTATGCAGGCTTAAGAGATCTATTTATTGATTTAAGTAGGCATCGAGGTCTTAAAATACTCGGTTTGATCAAGCCATAAAGTCTTATGATTTTGATCAAAGTCTAGATGAGTCCTATGCATACAAGAAGCATAAAGGAAGCGTGATGGTCTTTCTAGTACTTTATGTAGATGATATCTTGCTCATTAAAAATGATGTGGTGGTGTTATCTTTGATAAAAGTATGGTTATCTAGGCAATTTGATATGAAGGACTTGGGAGAAGCTAGTCACATCCTTGGGATCAAGCTCTTGCGAGATCAGAAACAAAGAATGTTGGGCTTATCACAAGCAAAGTATATCGATGACTTGCTCCTTTTAGTATGCAGGATTTCAAGAAAGGGTTTCTCCCTTTCAGGCATTGAATGACTCTATCCAAGGATCAATGTTCTAAGACACCTAATAGATAGAGAAGATGAAGGCGATTCTTTATGCTCCGATAGTAGGAAGCCTAATGTATGCTATGCTTTGTACTAGACCCGACATCTTTTTTGCCGTTGGCATGGTTAGCAAATATCAGTCTAACCCAGGATAGGAGCATTAGACTACGGTAAATAATATAATCAAGTACCTAAAAAAATTAAGAATTATATGTTGGTTTACCAGGCAGATATTCTAGTACTTTTGGGGTACACAGACTCAGACTTCTAGTCAGACAAAGATTCCCGTAAGTCTACCTTAAGATATGTGTTTATCTTGGGAGGTGGAGCAATAAGTTGGAGGAGTATCAAACAGTCATGCGTTGTTAATTTTACCATGGAAGTCGAGTACGTGGCAGCTTCTGAAGCATCCAAGGAGGCCGTTTGGCTTAGGAACTTGCTGTTGGATCTAGATATGGTCCCTTCATTTCAGTCAGGTATTACACTTTATTGTGACAATAGCAAAGCGATTGCAAACTCGAATGAGCCAAGAGTCCATAAGAAAGAAAAGCACATTAAACGTAAGTATCAACTAATACGAGAAATTCTATAGAGAGATGATGTTACTGTGACGAAGATTGCATCAGGGAACAGCCTTACAGATCCTTTTACAAAGAGCCTACCGGCTAAGATTTTTGATAGTTATGCAAAGGGCATGAGAGTCAGATATATGGCAACATAGTTTTGAGTATAAGTGAGAGATTGTCAGGGTTATATACTAAAAATCATATATTTTGTTAGTTTTAGTATTTTATTTTATTCTTTAATAAAATTATTTTTTTCATTTTATGAGAATTCTAATAAGTAATGTATGTAATATTATTTCTTTAATGTTATGCATGGATGTCCTTTATTCTGTACAGTATTTAATCTGGTATGTAGAGTATGACTTGTATATAGAAGACCAAATTATAGATTCTTGTAGAATATAAATTTTTGTTAACAGTTTAGATGGAATTTGACACACTATCGGTACGACTGTAGTACAGAGTTTTAGTAAGCCTGTATTGGTTATGAAAAACTAATAATAGCACCGTCTATTGTTCGGACTCGTTAAGCTAATACACTTTGTGTGTATTGAATGGGACCACGTTAGGGTAATTAATTTTATACTAATTATATAAATTAATTCACATTCCAAAGTTACTATGAGTGCTTAAACTCTTAATCTCGAAGTAATTATTATTCGCATATATTTAATATTCGTTGTTTTGATTCATTAGAGGGTGCAATCTTTTACGGGTCAATATTCATGGTGAGTTGGATAACGGTATTAAATATGTGGCAAATATTAATTATTGACAAAATTCACGTTCCAATTGTTCGGAATTGATCATACCCTCTTAAGAAAGTTTATAAGTTTTGACCGGACTAAACCCTGCAGGTGTATTTAATTATCCGATCGTCAAATAAGTTAAGCGGAAGGGCTTAAAAAATTTTAAGAAGTTGATTAAATTAAATTGTCAGTAATTAAATTTAATTGACGGATATCAAGAATCTTAATGTAGTGAGATGAGTTAAGTATTTAATAACATGAGTTCGAATAATCGATTTTGAGAATGTGACTGAGAGTGCAATTAGAATTCTTTAGTGGTATGATTTGGAATTTATATTTTTATGAAATTGTCTCAGGGCCAGGCGAATTTTCATAATTACATTATAAGTCCAAGTCATATTTACTCTATAAGTCCTTATTGTAGCCATATATATATATATGCGGTTATGCTAATGCTAGCCTACATTCCACACTTGTGAATTAGGAGTTTCACATAAATCCTAAGAGGCTAGATTAGCTGGTTTAAGATCACGATAGATCATAGCCCACCCTACGTTCGTTAGTCGCATTAGGAATATAGTAGAATGCTTTATCGGAGCATCAACTCGAAGTTCTTCAGATTCGCAATTGTTACAGTAACCGATATCGTTCTACCAAATATCAAAAGGTATAATCTAAACTAACTGTGGGAGTACGGATTTTATTTTGATCGTTCGACATCAAAATGTTTTAAATTGAAGCCAGTTTCGGCGATTGCCCGTCCAGTATTTTTTTATCGAAAAAATCATATTCAAATCAATGATCTTAGCAGTTTGTTTCCAACAATTAGTAATAAAGCCGTTTTGATTAATGAATATGGTTTAATCAATGGATCGAGTAGCTTTAGAACTGTGCTAACTTTGTTATTAAAATTTATTTTTATAAAAATATAATTGTTTTTATAACATGCTTCATTTTTTCCCTTTTGAATTTAAGTTAACAAAAAGAAAACATAATAAAACAACCAAGCATAACCACAGAAGCAAACAACCACTAGAAACAAAATCCAAAACCAGTTGCAAGCTATGGCCATGCACGCATAGTGCATGCGCTAGTTTTGTTTCTGGTTTTTCGACTGAACTTTGAGGCACTCGTCTAGACAATACAAAAGTCAATTTTTACAACCGTTCACGGTTACGCGTAGCTGGCTATGAGTTGATTCTAACCAAACTTACGAAAGTTCAAATGGAGGTCCGAGATGACAGCTGTGGTTGGCCAAAGTTAACCTAAAAATCTATTTTTAACAAAATTCTCAAAATGATAATTTTTTGGTTTTGGTTTGCTGGAGCTTTGTACCGACGATCGGAGTCGTTCACTAATGGTATTGGTGAGTCAGAAAGGTGTTAGGTGGTGGTGATAGAGAGGTGATGACGTGCACAAAGGTGGCGGTGTGCGATAACAACCTAGTGGTGGGTGTGTACATGTGCGGCGTGGTGGTTAGGCGGCTCTTGTGGTTCGGCAGTGGTGTGGTGGTGGTTTTAGTGGTGGTGCTTGGTGTTTCTGGTGGTGGCTGGTGGTTCGACCAGAGACAAGAGGGAGAAAAGAGAGAGAGAGAGAGAGAGAGGGCCGAAGGCCAGTGGCGTGGGACGGCGACAACGCCGGTGAGGTCACCAGTAGGGGTAGAAGTGTTGGGAAAAACTACCAATATTTTGAGATTATGTCTATGATTTCAGTCAAAAAATAATTGAACGGAAAAACGCCGAAACTAACCCCAGATTAAAACTTTTAGATATCGAACAATCAAAATAAAATTTGGTAATACTCCCAAAGTTTGTTTTGGGATTCTAACTTTCCAAATCTAATTGGAAGATTTTAATTGCTGCAACAATTTTTAATCAACAATCCGCCACAGTTTTTTGACTTCTAGTCAAATTTTCGATACAAGCCTTCTGCTATATTCTCGAATGCCAAGCACGAATAAAGTATGGGCTTTGATCTATCGTGTTCTTCAAAATTTTCTTAATTAGGCTTATAATTTTCAGAGAATGTAGAAACCCTAGCCACCTAATCACTGACTAAATAATATAAATTTTGGCGTTAGGTTTTATAACATCATATAAATAAGTTACAGTAAGGACCTATGGAATAAATAAGACATAAGTTTCCAATATAATTATAAAATCCTGCCTCAACCTAAAAGTAATTTCATAAAAATATTAATTATAATTCATTACGCTAAAGAATTATAATTGCACTCCCAGTCTTATTCTCAAAATCATAGTATTCGAGCTCCTGTTATTAAATAGTTATTTATTCTTCCCACGTTAAAATTATAGATACCCGCCGATTAAATTAAATTACTGACAATTATATTTAATCGGTTTCTTCAAAAACTCCTTAAGCCCTTCTGCTTAACATATTTAACTGCCGAATTATAAAATTTACTTACAGAGTTTGGTTCATTCAAAACATATAAGTTTCTTTAAAGGGTATTATCAATCCTAATTTTTCAGGACGTGAATTCTATTAATAATTAATATTCAATATATAATTAATAATTCTATCCAACTCATTGGGATTATAAACCTATACAAGATCGCACCCTCTAATGAATTAAAATAACAAATATTAAATATACACAAATAATAATTATTTTGGGATTAAGAGTATAACCAGTCATAACAATCACGGGTTGTAAATTAATTTATAAAATCAGTGTAAAATTAATTACCCAAACTTGGTCATATTCAATATACATAAAATGTACTAGCACAATGAATCAGAACAATTGTCGAAACAATTACTGTTCTTCGTAATCAAGACAGATTTACTAAAATATTGTGCTATAGTCGTACCGATGGTGTGTCCAATTCCATCTAAACTATGAACTAAAAATTTATATTTTACAAGAACCGATAATCTGATCTTTTGTGTATTAGTAGAATTCTACACACTAGATTAAATACTATGTAGAATAAAAGACACAAATGCACACCATTAAATAAATAATAAAATGCATATATTACTCATTAAAATTATCATAAAGTAGAAAAGCTAATTTTATTAACAAATAAAATTAAATACTAAAATCCATAATTATGGTTTTTAGTATATAGCCCTACAATCTATTAGGGTTGGTATACTAAAAATTATGTTTTTAGTATTTAATTTTAATTTTAAAAAATTATTTTTCTATTTTATGAAAATTTTTATGAGTAATGTACGTATATCATTTCTTTGTTATGCATGGATGCCCAATATTCTGTATAGTATTTAATCTGGTGTATAGAGTATGGCTGACACACAGAAAATTAGATTTTAAATTCTTACGGAATAAAAGTTTTTTTGTTCACAGTTTAGATACAAATGGACATACCATCAGTACGAATGTAGCATAGAGTTTTAGTAGGCCTGTCTTGGTTATGAAAAATAGATAATAGCGTCCTCTATTATTCCGACTCTTTGTGCTAATACACTTTGTGTGTATTGAACGTGCCATTTGGTGTAATTAGTTTTATACTGACTATATAAATTAATTAATACCCCAAGGTTATTATGAATAGGGCTTATCCTCTTAATTCTAAAATAATTATTAATTTGCATATATTTAATACTCATTATTTTAATTCATTAGAGGCTGCGATCTTATATGGGTCTATTTTTCGGTAAGTTGGATAACGGTATTATTTATATAGCAAAGATTAATTATTGACGGAATTCACGTCCCAAAAGATCTGGATTGATGATACCCCCTTAAGAAAATTTATAAGTTTTGACCGAGCCAAATTTTGTAGGTGGATTTGATTATCCGGCGGTCAAATAAGTTAAGCGGCAATGGTTGTCGACACAAAAAGTTTTGACGCAAAAGGTACTTTTCTTATAGTGAATCTTAACGTGGGGTGAAATTGTATGCATTTAATAATAGGAGCTCAATGTTAGATGGTCTTGAGATATGAGTCAGAGTGCAATTATAGTTCTTTAGTAGTGTGAACTGTAATTCAGTGTTTTATGAAAATTATAAAAATCGCTGTTAGTTTTTCATAATTACAGACACCGCTGTGAAGTTTTCTTAATTACGAAAACCGCTGATACGTGTCTGTGTTCCACTAGAAGTCTTACTCGTAATTACTCTCCAGGTCCCTACTATAGCCCTTTAAATATGCGGGTAGCTAAACTAGTTTCATAACTTGTCTTCTAAGACTAAAGCTATTCAGGTTCTGTCGGTACGCATTCTTGATAGATTGTACCCCACCCTACATTCAAGAATCGCATAAAAAAATATAGTAAAAGATTTGACAGGTGCTTCAACTCGAATTCAAATTGTAGATGAAGATTCGACCGGTAAAAAATGTATTTTTCTAAATTAACTTCGGATGCACAAATTTTATTTTGATCATTCATTATGAAAAGTTTTATCTGGAGCCCATTTTGGCATTCACCTGTCTAGTTAATTTTTTTCAATAGTCGTTTGTGAAAATAAAGATTTTGACAGTTTTGCCTCCAACAATTAGTATCAGAGCTGTTTTATTTTTTATTTACAGTTATCGGGGCCAAGTAGTTTTAGAACTGTGTTAACTATTATTTTGCAAGTGCTCTAATCCCGATTTTATGATCGTCATTAATTCATATTTGATTACATGGTTTGTAAATGATGATTATTTTTTTAATCATTGGGGTTGACCGTGATAGATTGAATGTGAGCTTTCGGGACATAAGATCAATATAATATCTAGTTTTATATTTTTAAATATCTATTTGGATTATTTAATAACATGTTGAACATATCCAAGAACACAAAGAACAGAAGTGGCACTGGCGGTGGTTCGAGATTTTACGGGCCACGGATCGCGATAAACTTTTAATGGTTTTAAACGGTTTCTTTTGATTAGTTTTTTGCAATATTTATGTATAAAAATCAGCATAAAAACAAGTTAAAAACAGTAATGAAAAATCACTAACATAGCCTAGTTTCGAAGGCATTGCCAGTGGTAGTTCAGAGGCAATTTTAATGATTTTTGGGGCTATTTTTGTGACTATTTTTGGACTATTTTTTAAATGTAAAATAGAAGTAAAACATACCTCAAAATAATGTTAGAAATTAAAAAAATTGGACCAAAATCACAACCCAAGTGGGCAGCAAATAGGCTGGCGGTGGCGGCACCTGGCGACAAGGTTCGGGGGCTGTTTGGGGCTATTTTGGCACTATTTTTTAGGCATTTTTAAAGTATCATGTGGCTGGATATTCAAGCTATTTTTGCACAAGAAATCAGCATCAAAGAGGCATGAGAAAAAGCCCAAACGAGCAGCGGTTAAAGGTGGCAGCGCTGATAGCTGACGACAGCAGCTTCCACACAATTTTTTTACAATTTTTTGGATTGTTTTTGAATAGGTTTTTTGATAAAAAAAAATTATACTTTTCAATAGCTTTTCAATGGTATAAAGAACGTTGAAAATAGAGTTCATATGAGGCCAGAACGGCATTGGAAAGTTAGCAGTTCCAGGTAGTGGCGAGGGGGTGCGGCGGCAACAGCTTTGGACAGTTTGTTTAGCTATTTTTGGGTTGTTTTTGAGCAGATCGTTTCAAACAAATTGTACTTTTTGAGAGTTTTCTTTTCGTATAAGGTACGTTGAAAACGGATGTAGACACCCGGTACATATTTATTTTATTTTTCATATTTTCGGTAAGAAAAGAGACCAAAATAAATTTGGGCATGAGGCCTATTAAATTTTTGTTCGTTAAAGGTTGAATTAATAATATGTGAACGTGAAATTAAAGTACATGGTGATGAATGATATTATTATGGTTGTGTTAGTGGAAAGATTCAAATTTTAAAATGTGAACAAAGTTGGAGGATTGAGTGAAAATTTAAGTAAATTTCGAAGAAACACAAAACAAGAGAAAATTTGAGGTTTTCTCGGGCGACAGCGCGCTCGAGCGACGCCTTGTTTGCTCGAGCGCTCACATGGCAGAAGGTTGGGCGCTCGAGCGCCCAACATCCGCTCGAGCAGACTGACTGCACATGGCCAACTTTGTTTGATCATATCTCCCTCATTCGGACTCCGAATTGAGTCGTTTTTATGCTCAAATCGAAGCCGTAGAAGTCCTCTTTCCAACAAGACTACTCTCACAAAAAAATTCTTTTTATGGAAAAAGTTATGATCAAATTAGTGAGGGTATGTCAAAATTTCAAAATCATTTTTCACCCATTTTTAGCCAAATGTTTTGAAAAAATGTATTTTCATTAATGTTAGCCATTTTTACTAAATTTCTAATTCCTTGAGCTAATGACACACCTATATATTTACCTAGATTGAGTTGAGAGGCATGCATAGATCCTATTGGTTGGGCTTTCCATTACAATAAATGTGGATTTCAAATTGATATGTATATATATACATGGTGGGTGTTTCCTTTTAAAATAATGTGATTTTTTGCTATCAATCTTACGTTATTGGTACTTGGTGTCATTGAAGTGATGATGTGAACTATGAGAAACTATATAATGAAATTATTAACTTGAATTGAAAACCTATGGTTGAATGTGGGATATGCATAATGAGGGGCTGTGGTCCTGCGGTCCTGCGGTGAAAGCCCGCGAAGGTTCATGCATAATGAGGGGCTGCGGTCCTGTAGTGAAAGCCCGCGAAGTTTTACATTCAAAGGTTAAATGTGAAAGTTGAGCACTTGATTTTAATGAACCGTGTGGATTGATGTGAATTAAGTTGGCCTGGAGGGTCCGCAATGAAAGACCAGAAACTTACGCAAGATGGGGACCACGTGCCCACGGGTTAGCCCCCGAAACGTGGTGTTGTGTCGTTGTGAGTTATAGAACTACCTATTACCCAATGGCTTCGCGTAGCCTATTGGAATTAATAGGGTGGGATTTCTATAAGCTGCACCTGATGACGGTTCATTAAAGGTAATAAGGTTTGGTGAAAATCGGGAAACAAAATGAGTAATTTATGGGTGAAAAAAAAAAAGAATAAATGGACATTAATTTGTGTGCGTGCGTGTTTGTGTTAAAAAGAAGAAATTCCTTGGTGAAAATGTGCATATTTATTTCGGTTACACCCATCACACCTCACAAATCATGCATTAGATATGAGTTAATTTTTATCCTACGAGCTTCGGCTCACGTATATATGTCCAACACATTTCAAGTTCCGAAGAGCGGGGTGACACCAAAGTTGTGGAAGGTTTTGGGAAGGGCCAGTAGATGGAGCTATAATGTCATTTGTTATTTTTTGTTCTTATTGTACATTAGATAAGAAAGTGATGTAATGAAAAGGAATAGCTAATGTGGTATGTACTCTAAACATTGTGGTAAACAAGGAAATGTAATTCTAAAACTTGATTCGTTTAGTTAAATCTTTTGTATGATGTGTACAATATTTAGTTCTTGGGCATTACTTTTGGATGTGAGTTATATATAAACTATTTTTGGGGTTGGTTCACGAACCCGGGCTTGGGTTGTGACAACAGAGTTTGGGAAGAAGTTGAAAAAGTCTTGAGAAGTTAGCAATTCTAGGTGGCGGCGCTGGTGAGCGGCGACAGTATGTTCTAGGCGATTTTTTTGTAATTTTTTGGACTATTTTTGAGAAAAAATTTTCATAGAGAAATAATACTTTTTGAGAGCTTTGTTTCGGTATAAAGTACCTCGAAAATGAAGTTCGGGAAGAGATCGAAAAAGTCTCTAAAAGTTTACAGTGTAGTGTTATTGCAACCAGCAACGTTTTTTGGTGATTCGGTCAGTTTTTTTGACCAATTTTCGAGCACCTTTTTAGCAAATTTTTTGATAATATAAAGCTCATAAAAAACGGACTCGGATTAGGCGGCAGCATGGCAGCGCCGGTGGTGGCTGGTGGTGGCTAGCTATTTTCTCTCTCCTGAGGCTATTTTGTGTTGATTTTCTGATAGATACGAGACTAATTTGATATATATATTAATATATCATATAGTATTACGAAATTTTGATGCAATCAGAACACAGAAATCAAAGATAAAAAAAGATTATTACAGCTTATCCTCTTCGAGAGACTGAAACGCTTCAGCGTTTCACTTGGATCATAAAAATCGAGATATATGCATCGTGTTTATATATATATGAACTGCGTGGATGATTGCATATCTGTTTTATTTATCCTGTTAATTTAATTAATTAGAAATTTTGATTTTAATTAAAATATTTTGTAATGAAAAATTAAATTAAAAATTTTTAATTAATTAATTTTAATTACAAAAATTTTGATATTTTATTTTATACAAAATATCACGTTTAAGATGATTTTTCATAAAATCTGATATTTTGAAAAAATGTGGAAATTAATTTTGAATTTTAAATTAATTAAATAAAAAAATGTTTAATCGAAATAAGTTATTAATTTTCAAAAAATGTGAAATAAAAAATAAAATAAATAAATACCTTTAATCACTACCTTAACTGAAACGCTAAAGGAAAAATTGTACATTTATTAAATTTTATTTATTACACATTTAAACACAAAAATATAGTTTGATAAATCAGAATCTTTAGAATCGTGTACACGAAAAAATGTTTGATTCTTTCAGATCGTGTATTTTTCGAAGTTAATAAATTTGTTTTAATTAAAAAGATTTTTATAACCCTTAAAAATATTTTAAAAATCTAAGTGGGAGAGAGAATTTATTCACAGATAAATCCTGCAGTCTTCATTACCAGTTTGTACGCGATGCAATTAAATCCTGCGTGTCGGCTGTAAGGCCTTCCCCCTCAATGAATAGATTAATTGCGGTATCGCCAGTACAAACTACCTTTAGAGATAATTCTAATTAATTATTAATGCGTATCACTTCTCCATATGAAGGGTTTATTGCGAAACGATTGATTTGAGATTAGGTGATGGTTAATACTTAACAGTATATAATAGTATTCTCTCCATCTGAGTCATTGCTATTATATACTGGACCTAAATTATGTCTGCTATTTAATTTTATTTGGCATGGTCAGTTGTCTAGATAGTAAAATTAAAAGGAATTGACTTGTCTGGTCTTATGAAGGATAGTATATATCCTCTTATCAAGGTATGCTATTCTCAGATTACCAAGCTGCTAGCGAATTATTTTTAAAATGGTAAAGAGAACCATATTATAATAAATTCAAAGTCTTACTAATCATAATTAATGATTTTTTTAATTATGTGATTCTCAGGACTAAAATGACTTTTAACCCACTCGCTTTAATACTCAAAGAAAATAATCTTATGAGACCAAATTTTATTAACTAGAAATGTAATTTGGATATAGTTTTAACAACTAATGGTATTCCTTTAATACCAAGAAATATGTTTGTTTCTAAAAAATGGTTCTTCCTCGGGATCGAAAGGCATGAAGAAGAAAAAGGTTCAGAAACAGAGATACACGGTTTCTAGGGTAGTTAGTGAGCCACGGACTCGTGTGAAAAAGTCGAAAGGGAGATATTTTTATTGCAACCAGACACGGCACTGGAAAAAATTATGTCCAATATTTCTCATAAGACAAAACAAATAGAGTAATTTTTGTTCTCTAGTAGTGGAAACATATTTAGCGGTGCTATCTACTAGTACCTGGTGTGTAGATACGGGAGCCACTAATCATATCTGCAATTCATTGCAAGGGTTTCAAATAACCCAACAATTGAGTGATGAGAAAATATACCTGCATATGGGTAATAGTACAAAGGTAACAGTAGTTACAGTGGGAGATGTCACTATCAATTTTGGTAGAGATCGGGTTTTAATATTGAGAGATTGTCTTTATGTACTTTCCATTAGAAGAAACTTAGTTTCTGTTTCCAGATTGGTTAAAGACAGATATTTGATTTATTTTAATAATTTTGTGGTTATTATGGATAATAAACGGGTTATTTATTCTGGTACATTAGTGAATGATATTTTATGTTATTACTCATATCTCTCTTACACTGCAACTAACTAAATTGAATAACACATCTAATTTATAATAAAAAGAGAAAGTTTTCATCTTTAATTAACTAAATGTTTCTTTGGTACTTACGCTTAGGTCATATTAATCTAAAAAGGATAAATAGACTGGTAGCAGATGAACCTTTGAATTCATTGGAAGTGGAGGCACTTCCAGTCTGTGAATCTTGCTTATAGGGTAAAATGACAAAGAGCTAAAGAACCATTGGAGCTGGTTTATTCTGATATGTGTGGTTCCATGACAATCTAGGCTAGAGGTGGCTTTAAGTACTTTGTCAGTTTCATTGATGATTACTCAAAATATGGATACATTTACCTCTTTGGAGAGTTTAAGGACTACTTGTCATCTGATGGGATTATATCCCAGTTGATTACACGTGGTACTCTGCAGCAGAATGGTGTAGCAGAAAGAATGAATATAACTCTTATGAAAATGGAAAGGTCCATGATGAGTTATTTAGGTTTACCCGATTCGTTTTGAGGACTCCTTTTAGAGACAACGGGTTACATTCTAAAGTTGGTATCTTCTAAGTTAGTACCTTCTACTCTCATAGAATTATAGACCGGGCGTAAGC
Organism: Heliamphora ciliata; assembly: GCA_032360265.1. NCBI lineage: Eukaryota > Viridiplantae > Streptophyta > Magnoliopsida > Ericales > Sarraceniaceae > Heliamphora > Heliamphora ciliata. Next base: position 20,238 of record JAUMHN010068055.1, read on the forward strand.
CTAATCTGAAACACATTCGAATTTGGGGGTGTCCAACACGTGTTGAAAGGAAACGCGGTTAAGTTGGAACCGAGGATAGAAGTCTGTTTATTTGTAGGATTTTTCAAGAGAACGAAGTGTGGTCTATTTTATAATCCTAAAAATCATAAGGTCATTGTTAACACCAATATCCGAAAGCAAAATTATTCTGAAAGAACTGAGAGGAAAAACCAATAGAACAGAAGAACAAGTCACTAATATTCCATTATCTCACCGTAGTGGGAGGATTATCGGGACAAATACAAATCAAGAATAGAGTGCTGATACACAGGGTTTAGATTTTTCACAGCGTGTTACTGCTAGTACACAGACACAGATAGTGCCTCATTGTAGTGGGAGAGTTGTTTATTAACTTGATCGGTATATGTTATTGGGAGAGTCTTTTGATTGGATCCCGACAGAATTGGATATCGAACCCTGTAACTACAATGACGCACTTCAAAACAAAGATGCAGATCTTTTGCAAAAGGATAATGAATTTAGAAATAGAATCTATGTATTCTAATTAGGTCTGAAAACTTGTAGAACCACCTGAAGAGATAAAATCCGTTAGATGCAAGTGGATCCATAAGAGAAAAAAATGAGTAGACGAGAAGGTTAAAACCTTCAAAGCTAAACTTGTTGCTAAATGGTTCACTCAGAAAGAAAGAATCGATTATGAGAAAACCTTTTTGCTGGTAGCAATGTTTAAGTCTATTCGAATTCTCTTATACATTACCGCACATTTCGATTACGAAATCTAACAAATGAATGTCAAGACAACTTTTCTTAATGGAAGTCTTGATAAGCGTATCTATATGATACAACCAGACGAATTTATTGCAAAAGGCCAGGAGCACATGTTGTGCAAGTTTAAGAGATCCATTTATGGACATAAGCAAGCATTGAGGTCTTGGAACATTCGGTTTGATCAAGCCATTAAGTCTTATAGTTTTGATCAAAGTCCAGATGAGTTTTATGTGTACAAAAAGCGTAACAGAAGCGTGGTGATCTTTCTAGTACTTTATGTAGATGATATCTTGCTCATCAAAAACGATGTGGGGGCATTATCTACGGTTAAAGTATGGTTATTTAGGCAGTTCGATATGAAGGACTTAGGAGAAGCCAGTCACATCCTTTGGATCATGCTTGTGCGAGATCGAAAACAAAAAATATTAGACTTATCACAAGTAAAGTATATCGATGATATCCTTACTCGTTTTATCGTACAGGATTTCAAGAAAGGATTTTTTCCTTTCAGGTATGGAATCACTCTATCCAAGAATCAGTGTACTAAGACACCTAGAGAGATAGAGAAGATGAAGGTGGTTCCTTATGCTTCGGCAGTAGGAAGTCTCATATATGCTATCCTCTGTACTAGACCCGACATTTGTTTTGTCATTGGTATGGTTAGCAGATATTAGCTTAACCCAGGGCAGGAGCATTAGACTACAGTAAAGAATATAATCAAGTACCTGAAAATGACTAAGGATTATATGTTGGTTTACCAATGAGACAGTCTAATATTTTTAGAGTACACAAACTCAGATTTTTAGTTAGATATAGAGCTTACATTAAGGGATAACCTTGCAGTTTCTTTAAAAAGAGCTTACCGGCTAAGACTTTTGACAGTCGTGTAGAAGGCATGGGAGTCAGATGTATGGCAGTATGGTTTTGAGTATAAGTGGGAGATTATTATGATTGGTATACTAAAAATCATGTTTTTAGTATTTAATTTTATTTTAATAAAATTAATTTTCTATTTTATGAGAATCTTTATGAGAAATATATGTATATTATTTTTTTTTGTTATGCATGGATGTCCAATATTCTGTATAGTATTTAATCTGGTGTGTAGAATATTACTTACACACAGAAAATTAAATTTTAGGTTCTTGCAGAATATAAGTTTTATGTTTATAGTTTAGATGGAAATGGACATACCATTGGTACGATTGCAGCACAAACTTTTAGTAGGCCTGCCTTGGTTATGGGGAATAGATAATAGCGTCGTCTATTGTTTTGACTCTCTGTGCTAATATATTTTGTGTGTATTGAATAAGACATTTAGGATAATTAATTTTATGTTAACTATATAAATTAATTCACACCCTAAGATTATTATGAATAGTGCTTATCCTCTTAATCCTGAAATAATTATTGATCTGCATATATTTAATATTCGTTGTTTTGATTTATTAGAGATTTCGATCTTATATGGATTTATATTCCCGCTGAGTTGGATAGCAGTATTATTTATATGACAAATATTAATTATTAACGGAATCCGCATCCCGAAAGATTGGAATTGACGATATCCCCTTAAGGAAGTTAATAAGTTTTGACCGAACCAAACCCTATAGGTGGATTTGATTATCCGGCGGTCAAATAAGTTAAGCAGAAGAGCTTAAAGAATACTAAGATGCCGATTAAATTAAATTGTCAGTAATTAAATTTAATTGACGGGTATTGAGAACCTTAACATGGAGAAAAATGGTAAACATTTAATAACACGAGCTCAATGCTAGATGGTATTGAGATTATGGATCAGAGTGCAATTATAGTTCTTTTGTGGTGTGAACTGTAATTCATTATTTTATGAAAATTATAGAAATCGCTGCTAGTTTTTCATAATTGCAGATACCGCTATGAGATTTACTTAATTGCAAAAATCACTGATACGTGTCTGTATTCCACTGGAAGTTTTATTCATAATTACTCCTCAGGTCCCTATTATAGCCCTATAAATATGCAGGTAGGCTGAACCAGTTTCATAACTTGTCTTCTAAGACTAAAGTTGTTCAAGTTCTACCGGTATGCATTCTTAATATATTGTAACCCACTCTATATTCAAGAATTACATAAGAGAATACAGCAGAAGATATGATATGAGCTTTAACTCAAAATCAAATCATAGTTGAAGATTCGACTGGTAAAAAGGTATTTTTCCAAATTAACTTCGGATGCACGAATTTTATTTTGATCATTCGTCATGGAAAGTTTTATTTAAAGCCCATTTTAGCGTTTGCCCGTCTAGTTAATTTTTTCTGTTAATCGTTTGCAAAAATAAAAATTTTGGCAGTCTTGCCTCCAACAAAATCTTCTACTTATACTCAAAATCATACTGCCATACATCTGGCTCTCATACAAGGTTGTCTCCTGATGCAATCTTGGTCACAGCAACATCGTCTCTCTGTACAATCTCTCGTATTAGGTAATATTTACGCTCGATGTGCTTTTCTTTCTTGTGAACTCTTGGTTCCTTTAATATGACAATCGTTCCGCTATTATCACAATAAAGTATAACAGCCGACTATACTGAAGGCACCACATCCAGATCTAGTAGGAAGTTCCTGAGCCAAACGACCTTCTTGGCTACTTCAGAAGCAACCACGTACTTGGCCTCCATGTTGGAATCAGCAATGCAAGACTGCTTGATTCTTCTCCAACTTATGGCTCTACCTCCCAAGGTAAACGCATATCCTGAAATAGACTTTTGAGAATCGTTATCTGACTGAAACTTCGAGTCTATGTACCCCAAAGGTACTAAACCATTTGCTTGATAAACCAACATATAATCCATAATCTTTTTTAGGTAGTTGATTATATGTTTTACCGCTGTCTAATGCTCCTATCTCAGAATATGCTGATATCTGCTAACTATGCCAACGGCAAAATATATGTTGGGTCTAATACAAAGCATAGAATACATGAGACTTTCTACTATCGAAGCATAAAGAACTGCCTTCATTTTCTCCATCTCATCAGGTATTTTACTAATCTTTGAATAGAGTAATTCTATGCCTAAAAGGGAGAAGTCTTTTCCTATAATCCTGCATACTAAAATGTGCAAAGACTGTATCGATATATGTGACTTGTGATAAGCCTAATATCCTTTATTTTTAATCTCGCACAAATTTGATCCCAAGGATGTGACTGACTTCTCCCAAGTCTTTTATATTAAATTGGCCGGATAAAACTATAAAACTTAATGGCTTGATCAAACCGAGTATTCTAAGACCTAGATGCCTGCTTAAATCCATAAATAAATCTCTTAAGCTTGCACAACATGTGCTCTTGGCCCTTTGCTATGAAATCGTTTGGTTGTATCATATAGATACACTCGTCAAGACTTTTGTTAAGGAAAGTTGTCTTGACGTCAATTTGTCAAATTTTGTAATCGAAATGAGCTGCAATGGATACCGAAGAAAATGACTCCTCATAATTGATCCCTTCTTTCTGAGTAAACGCTTTTTGTAACAACCCTAATTTTGAAGGTTTCCACCTTTTCATCTGCTCCTTTCTTTCTCACTTTCATCCGATAGGTTTTATCCCTTCGGGTGATTCTACAAGTTTTCAAACCTGATTAGAGTACATAGACTCCATCTCTGAATTCATAGCCCTTTGCCATAATTCTGCCTCTTTATCTTATAGAGTTTTGTTGTAGTTACATGGTTCAGTATCCAGCTCTTCTGGGATCTTGCCAAAAGTGTCTCCCAAGAACATATACCGATCGGGTTGACGAACAACCCTCCCACTATGATGAGGCACTACCTACATCTGCGCACTAGTAGTGACACGCTGTGCTAATTCTGAACCCTGTGCACCATTACCCACATGCTTCTCTGGTTGTGAAACTGACATGTTAATGGTAACACACTAATTTAGTTCAAGATCTGCACGTATTCCGATAATTCTCCCACTACAACGAGGCAATGTGATATCGATGACACTTTCCCGTGACCCTTCTACTGTACTATTAGTATTTTTCTCTTAGCTCTTCTAAAACATTTCTACTATTGGGCTTGTGGTCCATTATATAATTCTCTTCTAAGAATCGGGCACTAACACTGACAATGACCTTCTGATCCATAGGATTATAAAATAAATCACCGTTCGTTTCCTTAGGATATCGAACAAAGAAATAGACTTTCATTCTCGATTCTAACTTATCTGTATTCCTTTTCAGCATGTGTGCTGGACACCCCAAAATCTAAATATATCTTAGACTAGACTTGCGCTCAGTCCACAATTCTATGGGAATAAAATGTATTAACTTAGAAGATATCAAATTTAGAATATAAGTTGTTGTCTCTAATGCAAATCCCCAAAACGAATTGGGTAAGTTCGAATAACTTATCATAGACCTCACCATCTTCATAAGAGTCATCTTACTTCTTTCTGCTACACCATTCTATTGTGGACTGCCTGGTGTAGTCAATTGGAATGTAATCCCTTCTCTTGACAAATAAATCCTAAACTCTCCAAGGAGGTACTCATTACCACGATCAGATCAAAGTGTCTTAATACATTTTTCTAGATGCTTTTTTGCTACTCCCTTAAGTGCTTTAAATTTTTTAAAGTATTTAGATTTATGGTGCTTAAAATAAATGTATTCATATCTTATGTAATCATCAATAAAAGTGACAAAATACTCAAAATCTCCTCTAGACCGGATAGTCATAGGTCCACATAAGTCAGAGTGAATCAGTTCTAACGGTTCTTTAGCTCTATAGACTTTAGCCGAAAATGGCCTCCTAGTCATTTTACCCTCAAAAGTAGGATTTACAGACTAGATGTGCCTCTACTTTCAATGAACTCAAAGGTCCATCTTCAACTGGTCTATTTATCCTTTTTAGATTAATATGACCTAAGCATAAGTGCCAAAGATACGTTTGGTTCATTAAAGAAGGTTCCTTTCTCTTAAATGATGAATTAGATGTATTATTTAATTCATTCAGTTGCAGTATAGGAGATATTGAAGTAATAACATAAAGATCATCTACCAATGTACCAGAACAGATAAACTGTTTATTATCCTTAATAACCACAGAGTTATTAAAATAAACCAAATATCTGTATTTAACCAATCTAGAAATAAAATTTATTTTCCTTCTAATAGAAGGTACATAAAAATAATTTCTTAATATTAAAATCCGATCTCTACTAAAATCGAGAGTGACATCTTCTACTATAACTGCTGCCACCTTTGTATTATTACCCATGTATAGGTAAATTTTCCCATCACAAAGTAATCGGATTTCTTGGAACCCCTGCAATGAATTGCAGACATGATTAATGGCTCCTGTATCTACATACTAGGTACCGGTAGATAATACCACTAAACATGTTTTCACAATTAGTAAACAGAAATTACATTTGTTATTCTACTTGCCTAGATAAACTAGACATTACTTTTTGTAGTGTCGTATCTGATTGCAGTGAAAATATCTGCCTTTCAGCTTTTTTATACCAGTCTGTGGTCCACTAATTACCTTAGAAATTGTGTTACCCTATTTCTGAACATTTTTCTTCTTTTTGCCGTTCGGATTAGAGGAGAACCTTTTTTAGAAACAAACACATTTCCTGACATCCTCAGAATACCCTTAGTAGTTAAAACTTTATCCATATACATTTTTCTGTCAATATAATTAGGACCCATAAGTTTGTTTGAGTATAGCCACAAGTGAATTAGAAGTTATTTTAATCATGAGAATCACATAATTAAAAACCATTAATTATGATAAGCAAAATTTTAAATTTTATTTTAAAATCGATTCCCTTCTACTATATTTTTTTAAAAAAATTGCGAGTTGCCTGGTACATTGTGAATCGTATATCTCGATGGGAACGACTTGTACCACTCATCATTTCTTTAGACAATGCAATTCCTATTAATTTTACTATCTAGGTAATAGACCTTGCCAAGTAAAATTAAATAACTGACGTAGTTTCGATCCAATAAATAATAACAGTAACTCAGATGGAGAGTATAGTATTATTTATAACTAAATGTATACCATCACTTAATCCCGAATCAATCGTTTCGCAATGAACCCTTCAGATGAAAAAGTGATCCGCACTAACAATTATCCAGAATTATCCCCAAAAGAGTTTCGTATCGGCGATCCCATAATTAATTAAGCCCGATGGGAAAGAAGGCCCTAATGCTAACATACAAAATCAATTACATTATCTACGAACTAGTGATGAAGACAGCGAGATTTATCTGTGAATAAATTCCATCACTCACTTAGTTTTTAAAAATATTTTTGAGAGTTATAAAATCTGTTTAATTCAAATAAATTTATATTTTCAAAAACCACACGTTACAAAAATTTCAGTTTTTAAACCATCTTTACGTATTTTTATGTGTAACAAATAAAATTCTCAAATTCTATTTATTTTAAAAAATTAATTTTAAATAAAAATCAAGAATTTAATTTTATTTCCCGTTACACATATTTCAAAAAAAAATAATTTATTAAAATTAAACTCTTTTTAATTAATTCAAAAAATTTGAAATTAACCATCACGTTTTTCAAATTATTTGATTTTTTAAAAACAAATTATCTTAAACGTGTTTTTACGTAAAAAATAAAATTTCAAGATTTTCTTTTTAAAAAAATTAACTTCAAATTAATAGAATTAATTAAAACTTAACACAAATAAATAAATCGAAATAAAAATATTCACGCATTCAAATAAATAAAGAAATGTATTATATCCCGACTTTTATGGTCTATCTAAAACTCTTTAGTTAAAGAGTTTCTATTTATCTAGAAAACCTGCAATGCTGCCAGAATTAAAATTCTTGTCTTCTAATTCTGTCAGAACAGCAAAGTCAACTAAAAACCTTGTAATATTTAGTTTTTGCAAATTATAGTCCCACTAAAAAATTATTGCATCCATCGCCTGGCCACGCACCATCTTTGCCCCACCGCGCAAGTACCGCGCCGCGCTGCCGCATTGCCATGCACTGCGCCTTTGCTTTACCGCAGCTTTTTGCGCTATGTTTGCTGCGTCGTTGTCTATGTATTGCGCACTGACTTGGATTATACAATGTAATTCATCGTTGCATTCCAAAGTTATTAAGTGATAATACATGCACATTGCATGTGGCGCCACAGCTTTACTAGAACGAATCATGAAGCTTTTCATGAATTTTTGATAACCCACCGTTTGGTTGCCTTGCTGCGTTGTGCTTCAATTGCTTTTACATTCAACAAGCTATTAAGATAATTACAATGGACCATGCATTCCATGATTCCCATTTAATACAAGTGGATTGCAATAACCAAACCCATGGAATTCCAATTTTGATTTGACTTTTCATGTTAGTCATCGATCTAGCATAATTGTTCCGCGTTTGTCATCATGGAATTCCAACTTTGCTAATTTTTTGGATCAATACCAGTGAACAACATTAATGCCACGTTTGGACCATAATTCATGAATGCTTCAACGTTGAACATCTATGTGTCGCGGCCTTTGTTCTTCGATGTTCTTCGACTTTTTCTTCGTTTTTTTTTATTACATAAAATCAAAAAAAATACAATAACTAAAAATTAAAAAATAATTATTTTTACATTGATTCTATGCCTCTGAAGAGTTCAAATCAATCTACAACGATCAACACTCGTGATTAAAAAAAATTAATAATCATCATTTAAACTATGCAATCCAATATGTAAAATAACTAATAAACATTAAAAGCCGAAATTAGAGTGACTACAAAATAAAGTTAGCACAATCTAAATTTACTCGAACTCATGATAAAATCATACATAATCAAAAATGGCTCTAATATCAATTGTTGGGGCAAATTGCCGAAATCTTAAGAAAATGTCTACGATTTTAGTCAAAAAATAACTGAACGAGCAAACGCTGAAATTCGCTCAAGATTAAAACTTTTAGATATCAAACAATTAAAATAAAACTCAGTAATACTCCTAAAGCTTGTTTTAAAATTATACATTTCGAAATTTGGTTGAATGATTTCGGTTGCTGCAACAATTTTCAGTCAATGATTTGTCGCAGTTTTTGACTTCTAGTCAAATCTCCTACACAAGTCTTTTGTTGTATTTCTAAATTTTAAACACGAACAATGTGTGGATTTTGATCTATCGTGTTTTTTAAAATCTTCTTGATTAGGGTTAGAATTTTCGAAGAATGTGAAAATCTTAGCTACCTAATCACTGAATGAATAATATGAATAATAGTATTAAGTTTTATAATAGCATATAAATAAGTTACAGTATGGATCTGTGAAGTAAATACGACACAGGTTTTCAATGTAATTATGAAATCTTGCTTCAACCTAGAAGCAATTTTATAAAAACATTAATTATAATTCATTCAACTAAAAAATTATTATTGCATTTCTAGCTTTAGTCTCAAAATCGTAGTATTGGAACTCCTGTTATTAAATACTTATTTATTCTACCCATGTTAAGATTACAGATACCAGTTGATTAAATTAAATTACTGACAATTATATTTAATCATCTTATTTGAAAATTTCTTAAACCATTCTTTTAACTTATTTGACCGCCGAATTATAAAATTCACCTGTCGGGTTTAACTCGGTCAAAACTTATAAATTTTCTTAAGAGGGTATCATCAATCTCAATTTTTTAAGACGTGAATTTCGTTAATAATTAATATTCACCATATAATTAATATCTCTATCCAACTCACCGAGATTATAGACCCATACAAGATCGCACCCTCTAATGAATCAAAATAACGAATATTAAATATATGTAAATAATAATTATTTCGGAATTAAGAGTATAAGCACTCATAATAATCACGAGAAGTAAATTAATTTATAAAATTAGTATAAAATTAATTACCCTAACTTGGTCATGTTTAATATACACAAAGTGTACTAGCACAATGAGTCGGAACAATTGTTGAAACAATTACCGTTCTCTGTAATCACGATAGATCTACTAAAATATTGTACTACAACCGTACCAATGGTGTGTCCAATTTCATATAAACTGCAAAGTAAAATCTTATATTTTACAAGAACCGATAATCTGATCTTTTGTGTGTAAACTATATTCTACACACCAGTTTAAATACTATGTAGAATAAAAGATACTAATACATAATATTAAATAAATAATAAAATGCATATATTACTCAATAAGATTCTCATAAAATAAAAAAATTAATTTTATTAAAAAATAAAATTAAATACTAAAATTTAAAATTATGATTTTTAATATACAATCTTAATAATACGACAATAGTGGTTGGCCGGCGTTGGGCGACGTGGTAATGGGGCGCCTGGTTTTCTTTCTCTCTTTTTTGTCTTTTTTTGTTTTTCTGATTCTGTTAAACCTAATAACCTGAGGCTAAACTAAGGCAACCTAAACCTAATGTACATGCATATATATACTGATACGGGGTTCCGACTTAATGCTCACATTTATACACTTTAAAAGCCACCGATTATAACATAATTTTCTTCAATAATGTTATTATTTTTATTAAACACACACACACACACACACACACACACACACACACACACATATATATATATATATATATATTATTAAATGAGTATCATTATTTCCGCACTAAATTTTTAATTAAGTGTTATATTTATGTGTAACGGTCATAACTATAAATTTATTGTGTAATTATTATTATAATAATAATAATTATTTATTTAATTTAATTAATTATATATATATTTTTTGAGATATCACAAATCCTCACTAAGCATCCTTCAAGAAAGTTTTATGGGACATCTTAATCTAAAACATATCAAAAAATTAGAAAGTTTAAGTTTGATTTAATACCCAAAACATGCTCTGCAAATTAGGTTAAAAGTGCTAAATTTTGAGAAAATCCACTTAGATTTAAAGTATGTTTTAAATTGGTTAAGCATGATGATATTTGTATTTTGAGCATAACGAAAGTTGTACCCTATGCATAATAGTAGTAGAATCTTATGCTTCAAGTTGATTGCACTATGTACAAAAATTGTACATCATGCTTATTGTAATTGCACTTTGGGTGTCATACGAGTCATACCTTGTGCATTGTGGGTTATACCTTTAACATGGTCAGTGGGTATGTCGCTTTGGAGTCGGTTATACCTTTATTTGTTGACCTAGGAAGTCCCTAGTGATTAAAATTGTAAGATTTTTTGAATGTGATTTATCGTTAAACAACTTGGGTGCGTCCCCAATATAAATTTTGTAACTTTAGAGGATAAAACTGTAACACCCCGATTCGGACCCTAATAGTAACTACCTAGATTATAACAATCCAGCTCGAACCCTAGTATTAGCGACAGATACACAATCAGAATTTAGGTTGTCACGTGAATAGAAGAAACCCTAATTAGCTCAAAAAAACACTAATTTGACCCGAAAACTTTAAAAAGACCAGATACTCAGAGGCAAAGTCCTAATACTCAGAAAAGTCACAAGACAACTTAAATTAAGTAAATAATATAAAATATAAAATTAAAAATAAAAAATTCTCATAATTATGGTAAAATGACCATTTTTTCCTAGTACAGCAAAAACTATTAAAAATACAAAATTTGACACATGGATGCCCAAAATTAGATATTTATATATCATTAATTAATAAAATACAAAATAACAACAAAAATGACCAAATTGCTCTTGCATGGCCAGACACCTAGAAATTTGTGCCCAAAAGTTACTTTTTGACTTTTTAAGCTAAAAAATGAGAAAAATATGTATAAATTAACTATTATTTTGACCCAATACTTTTTATACAAGTAATATATATACTAATATAATAATATCGGTAAACAAAATCAAACAAATAATTATTTAAAATCTCTACACAATAAATAAGTTAAAAAGTCAATTCTAGTCAAACTAACTTAATTTAATTTAAAAGCCTACACTTATTTAATTAATTGCTATCAAAATTATGATAAATCATGAGAAAACTAAATTAATTATAAATATATTAATATAATAGATTTTAGTAAGTTTAGGTACATAAAATTAATATTTTATGCATTTATAATCACAAAAATGTACCAAAATATAAATTAAAACCCAAATTAATTGCCAAATCAGTTTTTTAGTCTCCCAAACAGGAATGGCTGAAACCCCATTTGCAAGATGTGATATACACCTCTCTCAAATAACTCCCACCACCCCATGCAACCAATGAGAATTGAGAAAATTCAAAATAAAGCTTGGAAAGCAATTATTATGTGTTTAATGCATTTTGATTATAAAAACACAATCAAACACCCTTCTCTACATGTATTTTCTGCTGAGAGGTGAGAGAGAGAGACCTCAAAAAAAATCTCTAAGTGTTTACAAAGAAGAAGAAGAGAAGAAGAAAGAAGGAAGAAAGAGGAAGGAAGAAAAGTTCAAGAGAGGTGCTATAGAGCGAAGTCCATATCTTCCTCAACCATTTAAGTATCAAAAGAGGTAAGTAACCCCCTTAAACCTTCTGATATTATTCCTCAAGATACCCCTCAATGCATCTCTATAACAAACCCTAAGAAAAATAAATGAATAATAACTCAAAAAAGGTGTTGTAGATGCAAATAGTGAACTGCTAGGGGAAGATTGTGTTTTGTATGAGATTGCATGTATATGTTTTTAGATTTTATTACTTGTGTGCATTCTAGATTTTTGGTTTATTTGAATTTATAACATGCATACAAAGAAAACACGTCAAAAATAGACACAACATAAGCTAAGCAACAAAAACCCTAAGTAGCCTGATTTTCTAGACTTACTTGCTTTCTGCCACCAACTTTAAAATATCATAACTAATTGTAAAAAAATGATCTTAAAGTAATTTTTGTTTTCAGATCTATATTTTTGAGTTGTCTGCCATAAAAAATTGGTTTGAGGTGATTTCGTTGAGTAGAACTCCACATATCTTATTTTTCTCAAAGAGTGTCAGATCTTGACCACTTTGAATTGAAAACCTAAAAACCTTAAGTTATAGTGAGAACCGAGCTTAGGTCAAAACATAAAATTTGTCGAGGACAATTTTATCTTTCTTTTGACCAAAACTGAGCTAAAAATATGAAGTCTTGATGGGTCAAAACTCCTTCCAAAGTCACTGTTGAGGTTCAGTGACTGACAGACCTCTCTTTCACACATTTTTGTGAGACACAAAACCCAACTTTTTAGAAGCCAAATCCAAAAGTAGTAAACATGAAAAATGTAGCTAACATATTAAATTAAATACTGAACAAAAATCAACCCAAAATATTCTCGGATAATACCTCAAAGATTTTGAGAATTTACTGTTAAAAACACATTCTGCAGACCCTTTTTATGCTGACTGAACCCTTTTTATAAATTGGTCAAAATCTCAAACGTTTTCCAAATAACTTGCCTTAGTACAAAACATAAAACTTGTAGGGGACACCCTGATCTAAATGATCACCAACAATCAGATCCATAACCCTTTAAATGATACCCCAAAACCGTGGCAACATAAGCCTGATTTCTATAATTTTCTCTGTAAAATGCCGAAGGGTTTTTACTAAAATAAAATAAAATAAATGACCTTTTTACTTTATGAACTAATCTTGGTGATAAATATGAAAGTTATAGAAAATATTTTTATCTAATTGGTGTTAAAAGTTTAAAAATTAAATCAATATCTAAGTACCTCAAAACGTTGTTGTAACTTTAGAACTAGCAATTAAACTTTTACCTAAAATTGACTAAGTGTTCGAATGACGTGTTACTTATGGAACTTGAGTGTGTGAACCTTATATAAACTTTTTAAGTAATTAGTATATGAAAATGATACTTTTAATGAAATGAACTCATGCCAATGGTTCAATTCTTTGTCACATAAACTATGGTTATGCTTCGCATGCTTGTACTTGATGCTTTAGCAAGTTGTACCATGTGCCATATCATATTTATATGTCATGCTATGATTAATTGCACACGAGAAGCATATTGCACATCATGAACATTCCTACATGTCATCTTGGGTTATCGGAGTCTCTTTTGTACCTGTCATTGTGGGTTGCATCCTGTATACTTGTTTTGGTTATTTTAAACCCTGATCATATTTGTTGGGTATATGTCCCATTGATTTTTGTTGCTCCTTGACTTTTGGTTAAATTATAGAAGTGGTGCCAACACGGGAAAATTAGGTACTTTCGAAGAAGAGCCAAATTCGATGGACCTAACCGCACTACGGTGGTAACTTCGAGAAGAGCCCAATTATGGCGGACCTAAACCCTATTGCCACGATGTTTTGAAGGGTAATTCGGAGAAGAGCCTAGTTCAGCGGACCTAACCCCACTGCGATGGTAACTTCGGAGAAGAGCCCAATTATGGCGGTCCTAAATCCCTCATCTTGGTACTCTAAATAATGTGAAGTGTTTTTTGAAATCCCTGTTATTAATTAGACTTTAGGTTGACGCTTAACGAGTATCCTAGTACTTAATGTGGGACGGTTGGCCCGTATAAGGGTGGCTGATAAACTAGGTGGCCCACCCTCATGCCGTTGCCATTGAGTAAAACGGTTGAGGCATGTAGCCAAGGCGTGCATTTACCTTTCGCAACGAGACTAGGATATGTTAATTGATCAATATACCATCAAGTCTACTCTGTAATTCCCGGTGTGGAATTCATGATATTGTTCTGGATGTATGATGGGTTGGGCAACTGCATTGCATTCATCTACATCACGCACTTACACAATTGCTCCTATATATGCTTATGCTGTTGAAAATGCTGAAATACCTGTCTCTTTGACCTTAAATTGTATTGGGTATTATACGATATGTATTATAGAATATCTTGTTGGGAGTTTGTTAGACGGTTTAGAAAATTTGCTTCTGGGCTCTAGCTCATGGCATTTGTGCCACAGGTAAAGATGAAGAATTATTTGAAGAAGGCGGGTTTATTGAAGGAGAAGATTCTGTGGAAGAGGGAGAATGGCAGGAGCCAGCAGACCCCAACAGTGTCGCTTGAAGACGTAGGATATTTGCTTTTGATCTTTTTGTTCAGTTTTTCACGGACATAATATAACTTTTGTTAAGTTTTCTAGATGACTGTAATTATTAAGTATTCGAACAAAATCTAAACCGTTAATGATGTAGTAACTACCTTATGTATCTATGAATGTTTGGCTATAATATGTCATTTATTTATAGTTACATATGTCTTGACATGCCCGAAGAACAGGGAGCTACAAAAGCCATGTTAGACACCATGGGTACGTCTCTAGCTTTCTTTGGTATACTTAGATTTTGGGTTAAACCTAACGGAGGCATCAAGATTCTTCAAGGTGGGAACTGCCAGATAAGTCCCATGATTGGCACTAGACCCCACGCCATTATGATTATATAAAATAGTTATAGTATGTAACCGGGAGAAGTAGTTATCTTTCACAACGAGGTCTGTTGATGACTTAAGTGCTTAATTTGCCCAATAAGTCCACTCTCTAGATTCTTGGGATAGAATTTCATTGGTTGGTTTGTAGTCGCGAGTTTAGTAGGTCTCATGCATAGCATCTATTATCACATTCTATGGATTTTAACTAAATCTTAAATGCCTTCTAAACTGTTGACTGCATGATAAATTTTACTTCGGGTCGTTGATTTAACTGGATTATGTGATGACTTAGATTAGTAGGACTTTTTGGAGTTTTTCTTCTGGGTTTCTGCTCACAGCGTTATACTGCAGATGAGGAAAAAGAATTTCAAAATCAAGAAGGTTTTGCTGATCAGAGAGATTACCAAGAGCAACAGGATTTTGAAGCTGCTTGAAAAAATATCGAATTTCTTCTTTTGTCATTGTTACGTTGTAATATCAATTAAATTTATGTCTTTTTCTCTCTTAAAAACACTCTAATGGATGACTATAATTAGTAACTATTTGGGATGGTAACTTTGGAAAGTTTTTTTTTCTACTTATAAATGTAGTATTCTACAATTATATATGAATGAATGCATTAGCATAGCCCTTGTTATATATCTATTTATGTCCTAACATGCCCAGAAGTCGGGGCGTTACAATACGGCACTAAAGTGGTCATTCCCCATGATATTAGACTCCATACAATGAGGACCAAGGCGTACTCAACCAAAGAGAACCAGAAAGCTTTTGCCAGAGACCTGGACTTAGCAAAGGAGAGAAAAGAAGCAGCACTACTCAGAATCAGGACTTACCAACAAAAGATGGCTAAAGAATACAAGAAAAAGATCCGTGCATAGGAGTTCACCCTTAGCGATCTAGCTCTAAGGAAAGCCATGGGAACATGAAAAAACCTTAGCGACAGGAAGTTGGGCCCTAACTGGGAGGGGTCGTAATGCATCAAGGACGTAGCTGGGGCAAGAGCGTATCGACTAGAGGACATATCTAGCTAAGAACTCCCAAGACCATGGAATGAAGCCAATCTCTGATTTTTTGATCATAAGCTGATTTGGCGATCTTGTAATGTCCCATACTCTTAAATGAATGAAGAAGTTTCCCTTGCAACCTGTCTATTGTAGCTCAACTTGCAAGCTCTCACTTTGCAAAGGCTGGAATAGCTACACCGAGCCAAGATCTCGATCAAGGGTTAGAAGAGCCCTTCAATAATAACCCTAGCTTGCTTAGGTACCAAGCCAAGATTGTTCAGGAAAATTGCCAAGATCTTAAGGTTATGTCTATGATTTTAGTCAAAAAATAACTGGACGGCCAAACGCCGAAACTGGCTCTAGATTAAAAACTTTTGATATCGAACAATCAAAATAAAACTAGGTATTACTCAGAAAGTTAGTTTTAGAATTATACCTTTCGAAATTCGGTTAAATGATTTCAGTTGCTGCAACAATTTTAATCAACGATCCACCGCAATTTTTAACTTCTAGTCAAATCTCCGACACAAGCCTTTTGCTATATTCTCGAATGCTAAACGCGAACAACGTGAGGGCTTTAATCTATCATATTCTTCAAAATTGTCTTTAACTTGACTTAGATATGGGCTTTTAATGTAATTATAAAATTTTATCTCAACCCAGAAGCAATTTCATAAAAACATAAATTATAATTATTCCACTAAAGAATTATAATTACACTCCAAGTCTTATTCTCAAAGTCGTAGTATTCGAGCTCCTGTTATTAAATAATTATTTATTCTCCCCACGTTAAGTTTACAGATACCTGCTAATTAAATTAAATTACTGACAATTATATTTAATCGGTTTCTTAGAAAATTTCTTAAGTCCTTCCACTTAACTTATTTAACTATCGAATGATAAAATTCACCTGTAGGGTTTGACTTGGTCAAAACTTACAAGATTTCTTAAGAGGGTATTATCAATCCTGATTTTTTGGGACGTAAATTTCGTCAATAATTAATATTCACCATATAATTAATATCGCTATCCAACTTACTGGGATTATAGACCCATACAAGATCGTACTCTTTAATGAATTGAAATAACGAATATTAAATATACGCAAATAATAATTATTTCAGAATTAAGAGTATAAACACTCATAATAACTATGGGGTGTGAATTAATTTATAAAATCAGTACAAAAATTAATTATCCCAACTTGGTCATATTCAATACACACAAAGTGTACTAGCATAATGAGTCAAAACAATTATCGAAACAATTACTATTTTTCGTAATCAAGACAGATCGACTAAAATATTGTACAACAGCTATACCCATGGTGTGCTCAATTCCATCTAAACTGTGAATCGAAACTTATTTCTTACAAGAACCGATAATTTGGTCTTCTATGTGTAAGCCGAACTCTACACACTAAATTAAATAAAGTGTAGAATAAAATACACCCATGTACAATAGTAAATAAATAACGAAACGTATACATAGCTTAGTAGGATTCTCATAAAAAGAAAAAACTAATTTTATTAAAAAATAAACTTAAATACTAAATGCAAAACCATAGTTTTTAGTATACAACTCTAACAATCCCCACTTCTACTCAAAATTATGTTGCCATATATCTGACCCCATACCCTTTACATGACTGTTAAAAGTCTTAACCTTGTAAGCTCTTTGTAAAAGGATCTACAAGACACGGCTACATCATCTCGCTATACGATCTCTAATATCAAGTGATGTTTACTCTCGATATGTTCCACCTCTAAGATAAACACATATCCCGAAGTAAATTTTTGAGAATCCTTATGTGACTGAAAATCTGAGTTTGTGTACTCCAAAGGTACTAGACCATCTGTCTAGCAATTCAACATATAATTCCTAGTTCTTTTTAGGTACTTGATTATATATTTTACTACTGTCCAATGCTCCTATCCTGAATTAGACTGATATTTACTAACTATGCCAACGGCAAAACAAATGTCGGGTCTAGTGTAAAATATAGCATACATGAGATTTTCTACTACCGAAGTATAAAAAATTGCCTTCATCTTCTCTATCTCATCCAATGTCTTAAAACACTGATCTTTGGATAAAGTGATTCTATGCTTGAAATGGACAAACCCTTTCTTAAAATCTTGCATGCTAAAACGAGTGAGGACGGTATCGATTTAAGTAGCTTGTAATAAGCCCAACATTTTTTACTTTCTATCTCATATAAGCTTGATCCTAAGGATATGGCTGGTTTCTCCCAAGTCTTTTATATCAAACTGGTCGGATAACCATATCTTCACCGAAGATAACACTCTCACATCGTTTTCGATGAGCAAGATATCATCTGCGTAAAGTACTGAAAATACCACCACGCTTCCATAACGCTTCTTGTACACACAAAACTCGTCAGAACTTTGATCAAAATCATAAGATTTAATGGCCTCGTCAAATCGAGTATTCCAAGACCCAGATGCTTGCTTAAGTCCATAAATAGATCTCTTAAGCATGCACAATATGTACTCTTAGCCATTTGCTATGAAACCATCTGGTTGTACTATATAAATACACTCGTCAAGACTTTTATTAAAAAAAGCTATCTTGATGTCTATTTGTCAAATTTCATAATTGAAATGAGCTGCAATGGATAAGAGAATCCAGATAGACTTAAGCGTGGCTATTGGCGAAAAAAGTTTTCTCATAATCGATCCATTCTTTCTGAGTAAACTCTTTTGTAACAAGTCTAACTTTGAAGG
Organism: Heliamphora ciliata; assembly: GCA_032360265.1. Classification (NCBI taxonomy): domain Eukaryota; kingdom Viridiplantae; phylum Streptophyta; class Magnoliopsida; order Ericales; family Sarraceniaceae; genus Heliamphora; species Heliamphora ciliata. The sequence goes on from JAUMHN010068055.1 coordinate 39,132, forward strand.
TTTTCACTTTCCCATCTGCTCCTCTCCTCTCATCCTCTTTATTTTATAATCCTAGCTTGGGCTTGTTGTCCATTACATAATTCTCTTCCAAGAATGGGGCATTGGCACTGACAATGACTTTTTACTTCTTAGAATTATAAAATAAATCATCCTTTGTTCTCCTGGGATATTCAAAAAAGAAATAGGTGTGAACTTGCCTTGAAGGTCTGGCCCACAGGCAATTTGGCCCATGGTAAGTTCGGCCCACCTCAGAAAAGAATAGCCCATAATAACTCAAGCCCAAGTCAGCCCTAGACAAAAGGATAACTCAAGTGGATTCCATTCCTGAGACAAGCGGTTCGGTAGTGCAAAGTCTTAGCATCCTAAAGCAATAAGAATTGCTTTAGGATAAGGCAAAATCACTAATAGGGAAAGGGATTAAGAATAAGAGGCAGAGTCCCAAGACAACTCAGCCTCCCTGATTTTGACCCCTATATAAAGGGAGGCACCCCATATCTATAGGTACACAACTCTAACCCAAGTTCTCAATTAGATACCTCTCAGAGAGAAATCTAACTTGAATGTTGGAGTGCTTCCCGGTTAAACCAGGCCAAAAAGTACTAACAGTGTTTTTTATCTTGCAGGAGTTTGGTAACAGCAACAGTAGCTTCCAATGAGTTTGGCAACTAGGAGTTCGGCTCATACTCTATTTGGGAACATCTTATTTTAATAAATCCAATTGGTTCTAGTTGTGCCATCCAATTTACAACGCACATAATTTGGCATCGTCTGTGGGATGACGATCTCAAACTAACAAAACCATGAGCCGGACTCCTACTAGATTTACTAGAAACCATGCAGGAGGGTAGGGAGGCATCCCTCATAGATCCATACCAGTGATTCTAGAGCGGCCAAGGGTCCCCAGGATCCCGTCGGAGATTTAAAGACGTAGGGACGATGCCTCACATAATGGGAGGTAGTTACGTTATTCTACCACCAATTTTAGAGGAGAACGCCCTTCTCCTCCATCTTCAAGAGAAAGAGGGAGATTAAAAGAGAGGTTGGCCATGCAAGATAGGAAAGATTGGAACAACGCGACAAAGAGATTAACGAGCTTAGGCGTATGATCTTGAGGTAGGAAACCCAAAGGGAACCACGCGTAGGGCAAAGAGAAAGTCCTGAACTAGAAGCAACTGAATAAACCCCAAAATCCTATAGCCTGAGTCATCGTCAAAGGCAGAGGCGCAAGGCACCCGAGGAGAGCCTAAGGAGTTCTAGGTGAACTAATACCATTAAAACTGAATCAACTCGGCCAATCCCTCAAAGGGTAGCTCAAGCTGAACTGGACCCAAAACAAGACCTTCGGTTGTGGTTAGAAAAAATGATGGATTCCAGAATGCAGCATGATGGTGGCCAAACAGCCCAGGATGTAGCACGAAAGGCCATTGAGCAGATCTTGGTATCACCATTAGCCGAGATCATTGAGAATGTAGATCCACCACGTAAGTTTTCTCTGCTAAAGTTTGAGATGTATGATAGAAAGACAGATCCAGTAAGCCATATTCGGCAATATAGATAAGCAATGGCACTTTGGAGCAGGAACGATGCACTTCTACGCCATATGTTCCCATCCAGTTTAGGAGAAACAGCCATTAGTTCGTTCCATATGCTGCTAGCCCGTTCCATAATCAATTGGCAGCAACTAACTAAATCTTTCACTACTCCGTTCATTACCAACAGTAGACAGCTGAAGAGCTTTGACACGCTGCATGCCCTACAAAAGAATGTGGGTGAAATAATTGAGGAATATGCTCGGCATTATTGGGAAGCCTACAACGAGATAGAAGATTGCAGTGAATAGCTAGCTGTGGAATCTTTTAAAAGAAGGTTACCTCAACAAAGCTGTCTGAGACAATCTCTCACCAAGAAGATCGTCTCCACTATGTCTGAATTAATGGTGAAAATCGATCAACATGCAAAGGTTGAGGAAGATATAAGCCAAGACGAATAGAGTGTTGCATCAGTCAAACAGCCCGATAGGAAGGATAAAGGACAAAAAGACCAGAGGTCCAGTAAGGAGTCCTAGGAGAAAAAGGAGTCAACAGCCTACAAAGCCCTATAAACAGTATTCAAAGAAACTGCATAAACTCCTGGACCAGATTAAAGATAACCCCTATATTCAATGGCCGCCAAAGTTGATCGGAGATCCGAACAAACGAGATCAGAAGCGGAAGTGTCACTACCATGGAGATCATGACTAACTGGGGAATGTTGAACATTCAAAAAACACTTGGAAGATTTGGTCTGAGTAGGGCATCTCTTGGAGTTTATTGACACCGAGAAAACTGCTCAGGAAAAAAGAACATAGGTACAAGACTAAACGCCAGAACAGAGAGATGCTCCTCTTGGGGTGGTAAAAATGATTCATGGCACTACTGAGTCAATTACTTGAGCAGTTGTTTGGCATCAAGCCAAGACTCTTGCCCACATAATAAAAGTGGATGAGGGCAAACGTCGAAGGACAAAGGAGAACTCCAACAAGAGCTAGATGCAAGGGATTAACTTCTTAGACGATGACCTCATGGGAATACAGCAATCCCACAATGATGCCTTGGTACTGACTTTAGGCATTGCCAACTACGATGTAATGCGAATATTGGTGGACTAGGGGAGTTCGGTTGACATCATGTATTACAGCCTATTTCAGAAGCTGGGGCTAAGAGACTTAGCACTCAAAAGGTGCATGGCTCCACTGATCGACATTGACACAGACCTGGTGTGGCTAGTAGGAAGGATAACTATGCTAATAAAGGCAGGTCCTGCGACGGTAAACACTAAATTCCTAGTTGTCAATCAACCTTCTACTTACAATACTATTATAGGCACGACATAGATATATAGCTTGGGAATGATAGTTGACATGACTCGAAATGATTCAGCAACCCGTCGACTCAGTAGAAATGATCTCATGCAGACCCCAAAGGGAGAAAGGGCAATTCACTCTCTGGCTAAGCCTAGGGGATCACCACTTTCCTGCCAAATTCTATACGAAGGAGTATATATACCAAACTCAAGCTAGATGTGGTACACATACACACACACACACACAACACACACACACACACACTTTTTTACTTACAGAGCTTTGCCAAAATTCATTCAGAGCTTTTCATCTTCATCTTATAGTTCACTAATTTAAGCATTGAAAGGGGTTTTTCGGCCAAACCTGCTAGCCAGTCTCACAACCGAATTTTAATGATCAAGCCGATGAGTTCAACAACCCGAGCCTAGTGCTTTTTGTTCTCTATAACTCCGACGGATTCACCCCACATAGTATAATTATTTGAATTAACGTAAAAGAATTTACTAAAGACAAAAAAAAACGAAATAAAAATTTCTCAAACAAAAGCTATCCCAAATAATAGCCATTACCGCCATTGGCTTATGTGTCTTTACTTCAAAAATCAACGCAAAAATTCTAAAATTTTGGGAATACTCAGTACACGTCTCTTAAAAAATGAAAAAGACCTTATCAATATATTCAAAAGAAAATAATTTTAACTTATGATGTAAATTATTTACTTAAAAAATTATTTTACTAACTTATTGTTTACTGAATATTAAAAAATAGATAAAATATTTTACTAGAAAATATTTTACGTTGAAACAAATAGAGCGCGTCTTACTTTCCTACAATTTTAAATAGTGAAATCATGGGTATTTACTCTCATTTGTCCATTAATTTAATGAAATTTAAACCAAACTAATTAAGTTCGTTTGGATAACAAGAAATGCAAATGTGAATTCGAATCTCTCATAATTTCTATGTTTGGAACTTACAAAAAATCTTAACATTATTAAAAATCTTTAAAATGCGTTTTTTTGAATGAGATTCCTAAATTAACTCAAATCATTTAATTGAAATTATCTCATATATTAGCTTATACGATATGTTATTCTTACTAATTAAAAAATCACATTTTTACTTAAGATTACAGGCTTTAGTAATCAAGTCTTTACTTTTAAAAAAAAAGGGAATTAACACACTTCGGATATTCTTACAAATTTCTTAAAAATGTTATTTTTTGGAATGAGATTCCTGAATTAGCTCAAACATTAAACTGAAATTACGTCATATATTAGCTTGTAAGATATGTTATTGTTCCTAATTAAAATTCACATTTTTTCTTAAGATTACAGGCATTTAAACACTGATTATTGAACTTGTTTGGCATAAGTCTTTACTTAATTTAAAGAAAATAATTAACCAACATAAATGCCCTCTCAATTGGCACCAAAAAAAATTATAATTGCTTAATTGCTTATTTTATTTATGTTTATTTTTATTTTTAGTGAATTTTTTTTATCGTTCAATTAAACTATTATGTTTTTTAACTGCTCTCATCAAGATGAGCTTGAAAAGTAAAAATTTTTGATTCAAAAATAAAAAAATCTAAAAAACAAAAATAAGCAAATAAGTCAAATTTAATGTTTAATTATATTCGTTTACAGTAAACTTTTTTATCTTTTCATCAAAAAAATTTTCTTTTTTGGTTTATTTTATTGAGACGTGTCGAAAAAATAAAAATTTTAATCGCAAGATGAGAAGGGTTCAAAAAAAGACAAAAATAACCAAAATCTCTGCAATTTAGCCGAAAGAGGAATATAATCACAAAAATAAATCATAAAAAAAATCCAAAATTTTGTCAAAAACATCAAAACCAACTAAATAGTACAGATATCTTTGAATATATCAATTCTATAATGCGCCAAAAGGTTAGGTTTCAAACAACTGGGACAACCAAAACGGACCGCAATAGCTGAAGGAGACGCTGTGGTCTTCAGAATCGATCAAATGCAGAGTTCACGCACGTGTTTCCACATCAACATCACGTGACGTCCCCAACTTCCAACCCCAACTGCTAATTAAAGTAGTGCTAAAAGTAGAGAGAGAAGGCAATCGATAAAGCTCCTAAAAGTTTAATTTCCCATCCTTTGGAGGCACCTTTCTTAACTCCGTTTACACCCTTAGCTGCAAGGACTGCACGGCAAAGAATAGATAATCCAAGCAAAGATAATTTGGTGCGAGTTTGATCTACCTTTTTCCCTATATAGTATTTTTTGAATTTAGCAAATCATTTTTAGCTTCAGGCCAAATAAATGTATTTTCAAGATACTTTTTAGAATTTTTTCGTCATCAGAAACTGAAAAAATAAAATATTTAATTCAAAAAATAAAAAAAATATTAAAAAGACAAAAAAAGTCGTTAAGTTTTTTAGACCAAGCAGAGGCATATATAGAAGTTTTTTTGTAGAAAATAATTTTATATATTTATAATTCATTTATTAAAAATTAAGACATCGATTACTGCAATCCAAAATGATAGGGTTTCAACAACCCCTGTTAAGACATCTATAACTCCAACTCATGATCATACAATTTTGGTGGTTATAATCATATATCATTTTTCTTTTGTGTTCAATAAAATTTTAGTATTTGGTATTTTTCAAGATATATGAAACTTTACTCGATAATTGTCATATGAATCAATTATGTTGAAAGATGAGTACGAATTTAATGAGTTTGTCTTCCAAGTTCAACGTCAAAGCTAGGTAGATGGAGAAATCATAAGCATTTAAGGCAAATTTGAAAAAGGTTATATTCTGGCATATAAAAGTAACTACTATTTTTTGGCAATAACTACCCACCATCACTCTCTCTTTCTCTTTGTTTCATTTTTTTTTTAAAAAAAAAGAAAAACCTAATAAATCGTGATTTTACGAAAGAGTCGTGATTTTACAATATGTATCACCCACAAAAACATATTATAAAATTTGACGATTCGTAGGCATTAAATCGCAATATTAGAATACTTGTGGGTATTAGTAATAAATCGACCAAATTTTAGTCACTATATTAGTAAATATTAGTATCCAGATTTTAAAATTTAGTTAGGTATTAACCGATACATTATATAATGAACGGTATTTAAAATTTCACTATCTAGGTATTTTTTGTGAATAATTTCGTTACACTTAAAATTTTTCATTCAAATGATGAGAGATTAAGGGTTCGATTGGTAACTAGTTTAAAAGTTTATTTATTTATTTTTGGCATTTTTACCTAAAAAACTAAATTAAACTAAAAGTAGATTGTTTTGTAACTTAACTTTTAAGTTGGTTTTTTTTGAAATTGATTGTTTGGCTAAAAAACTAATTTTTTTTTTTGGTCAAATGTGAACAATTTTATTCTTCTATATATTTGATATTAACAATTATATGTAGTGGTAGTTGTAGTTGGAATAGAATATTCTAAATGTTTATATTTTGATTTGAAATTTTAACTTTTTAATTTTTTTGTTTTTTTAACAAACGAGCAACATTAACTTTGGCAATTTTAGCCAAAAAAATCAAAAAGCCAACATTACCCATAACAGCCTAAGATTAAAAAATTAACCTGAGAAAGGAGAGAATCTCTGAATGAGCGTTGAATTTTGAGTGTCACTGCGGCATTGGAACCCGACGCTTTCTCTCCAAAAATCCCTCCAAAACCACCTTCTTCTTATGTTCCTGGTAATTGAAATCCAAGCGTATACGACTGGATCCATTTTCTTCACTAACGTTGGACCCTTCTCTACCAGTTCTACTTCTTAGGCGAGGGATGAAGTAGAACCATGCCAAGGTACAAAGAACGGCGCATAGCCTACCCCATACCAACATTATTACTAGGGTCACCGTTAAAATTGACATTCCAACTAGTGGGTCGAATTTCCCGGCGGGGTTGTCACGATCCGGCCGGAGCAGCTTCTCCCCATGGCACCACGAATTTCCCGGTGCGTCCGCCTCTTGTTTTTCCCCCTTTGGTGCCGGAAAAGAGACCGAGTGAGATAAGTTCTTGATGGTCCGGCCGGGATTCGTTCTCTTCTCCGGCGAACAGGGTGGGCAGATACAACTTTTTCTAGCTTCAGTTTGCCGGCCTATGGATAACAGTTTTGGACGCTTCTCTTCTTTTAGTGAATCCACATCATTCGAATCTTCGTGAATTTCGAGGTTAATGTTCTGAGAAGCTTCGTGCCTCGTCTGCAATACTATGATTAAATAAGTATATATAATTATAAACAAACACACATATACATAGACACATATACATATAGTATAAATACTAAGAAGTTATTAGCTTCTTAGAAATTCAGAATTGAATAATTTTTCATATTCTCCGCAATAATAGTAAGAACAATAAATCACCATCATTTTATTCGAGGATTACGAACAGAAGTGGATTAATTTATGATCATGTACCTTTTGGGGTTTGTAAGTGACAGTTTCATGATCTCGCAAAGTAGCCGGAATCTGAGTGGCAGGGGCGCCGGTCGCCGGAACAAGAAGTTTGGAATTGTTCTTCTTGTCATGAGAGTGAATCGGGCTCCTCCGGTTGGCCGCTACAGCCACGGAGGCATCGATTGGAACGGTTTTGACGTCGGATTTCTTCATTTGTAGGCGTGACCAAGAAAACCATCGAGTCTTTTTCCGGCTTCGCGGTTTGACCGTGTCCTGAGGATTTTTCTCGGGAACTTTCCGGGAAAATCCGAAACAACCCAGAACGCTGCCGCTGCTTCTGGGTTTTTTCTTGTGGGTGTTATCTTGGAATTGGGCCATGGAAGAGAGAGGAAGGGAGGGTTGGCATGGAGATGGAGATGGAGGGTTTTGAAAATTTTTAGACTGAAACCACTGGCTTCTCTCCTGTGATATCCCGAGTCTGAACTCGTCATATCTTTAAGGAATCAGCCTCTGTGTAGACCAGAACTGGTCCACTCGGCGTACGTGGGCTCCATAATCTCATTGGTTAATTTGGTAAACCTGTAGGTCATGCTTAAAAATTCAATAATTATAATCATATGATGTTATTATATTTATTGAAAAACCGATATCGTTAAGAGAGAACGCAGAGAGAGAGAGAGGAGGAGCATCTAGCCCTTCTTTCGCAGTCCCAATCCCCTTCTCTCTCGTGATTTTCTTGGTACATAAATAAATTGCACTTTTTGTGCGTGTGTTTGGCAGATCAGTTCCGACGGAATACTACGACAGCTAAATTTGTTATGCGTGTGATTTTCTGGCTAGATCTACTCCGAGAGCGGTGCTTCGACCAGATCTGCTCCATAAATTGGCTATATCTGCTTTGTAGTGGTTCGTCCTCTCGTTTCGGCAGGTGTCTTGTTCATTTTTCTTTTCTATTTTTGTTATGTCGAGATTTGTCTCTCTTGTTTTATTTTATTTTTTTTTGTTTTTCATGTCTGTTTGGTGTTCTTTACACCTTCTCCTTATATGGGAGTTGTCTTCCCGTCGATGGTGCGAATTTTTTCTCTCCCCACAATGGGAGTTCAGGGTGTTCTTCGGTCAGATCCGCAGAAAAAGTATGGTGAAGATGCGATTGCCGCTTCTCTTTCGATGGACGTCGTCGACAAGTGCAAAATTTTGATTTTCAGCTGATTTTAGAGGTATTTATGACCCATTAAAAACTTGTACAAGATCATTGTGCCGATTTATCATTTCTCCGACTATTTGTGGTCCGACTGTTGTATTGCTCTCTCATTAATGGAAGAAAAGGATATTATAAAAAAAAAAAAGAAAAACCGATATCGTTGGACATGATTGGGATAAACTTCTGAAATTTCGCTTATTTTTATTTTTTAACCTTTTCTCATTTATTGATTAAACGTGTTTAGTTTTTGTAATTTATCAATGAGATGAATTAAAAAAATAATTAAAATTTAATAAAAAGAAGAAAGAAGTTTTCTTAAAAGGAAAATATGAAAAATAAATTTAGCTTATTTACTTATTAATTTTTTTTTATCTTTTGACCATTACCAGAAAAAGATTTACTTAAATACAAATATAAAAAATAAAATAAGTAAATAAACAATTACAGCAAATATTGGGTCATACATGCATATTACATTTTTGAAGAAAAAAGGTAATAAAGTATGCTTTGAAATAATACTTTATTTGTGTTAGCTCAATGGCATTTTATATGATTTTGATAATTTTATTAAATTGTATTTTCTAATTAAAAGTTTAAAAAAATTTTATATTTAAATATTTTTCAAAAAGATTGTGTTGACACTACATGCAAATATATCGACACCTTATACCATTTGTGCTTACACTCAGTACTAAATGGATTGACACTTAGTATTCTTGAACAGAACGTTTTGTGTCGACACCAATTAGTTTTTAGGTCGACACATACAGGCAAAGCATGCTTGACAAACTCAAGTGTGTCGACACTATTATGGTTTAGGGTCGACACCTCTAACTGCTTTGCATGATACATTTTAGGAGAACAAGTTGTGTTGATAGCAATGACCAATTGTGTCGACACCTCCAGCATTGGAATGGGATCCAAGCTGAGTTGACACCAGTTATAACCTGTGTCGACTCATGCGTATGTTGGTGTCGACTCAATGTTCTCTTCTAACACAGACACTCAATGCTAAATGGATTGACACTTAGTATTCTTGAATAGAACGTTTTGTGTCGACACCAATTAGTTTTTAGGTCGACACATATAGACAAAGCATGCTTGACAAACTCAAGTGTGTCGACACTATTATGGTTTAGGGTCGACACCTTCAATTGCTTTGCATGATACATTTCAAGAGAACATGTTGTGTTGACAGTAATGACCAATTGTGTCGACACCTCCAGCATTGGAATGGGATCCAAGCTGAGTCGACACCAGTTATAACCTGTGTCGACACGAAGTCAAGATTAGAAGAGAACATTGAGTCGACACCAACATACGCATGAGTCGACACTCTAGCATCTTGACGAAAATCAACTTGTGTTGACACCAATGCACACATGAGTCGACACCAAGTGATATTTCGAATCTCTGGGTTCTAGTGTCGACACTAATGATGATATGAGTCAGCACTAAAATTCCAATAGGTAAAGTCGGACTAACTGGGTCGACACCAAAGCAAGGAGTGCCGACATTGATTTTTCAGTAACCAAAGTCGAACTGGCTGGGTCGACACCAAAGTAAGAAGTGTCGACACCAATTTTTTAGTAGCCAAAGTTGCATGGCTGAGTTAACACCAAAGATAAGCAGCGTCGACATCAATTTTCAGTAGCTAAAGTCTCTTAACTGAGTCAACACCAACGAAACTGTGACTTAATACCTGAGCAGACATGAAGCCTTAAGTCGACACCAATTTTGATATGAGTCGGCACGAAGGTTCCAACTGAAAAACTGAAGTAATAAAAGGGTATAGACCAAATGCACCATGAGTTGATACCAAGATGTGGGTGATGAAAATCCAAATGTTTAGTCAACACTTTAGGAAGAATGAGTCGACACTTTTATCCGAAAACCAAGGCTAAGACCAACTTGTGTCGACACCAAGGAGCTTTGGGTCGACACCTGCGACGGAATTCAAAAAGTGGCGTTGGTTTAAATGGTAACATTTTCAGAGTATTAATTGCCTCCACAAACTACCAACGGTAATTTAATTCAGTAGGTTATAAAAGGAGTAAATTTCAGAACTTCAAACTTCTGAATTATTATTCTATTGATTGCATTAAAAGCTAACATTCTTCTATTAGATCATTAAAGGCTTTTTTACTCATTCAGCCCAAATTCTCTCACTTCCTTACTCATTTATTATCAAATCATTGTAAGGAGTGATTGTGAATGAATCTCTGATTCAATTTCATTTTATTGTAAAGGGTGAGTTACCCTTGTAATCCTTTAAGAGAGTGAGCTGAACTTCTTAAAGAAGAGCTAAAGTGTGTTTAGAAAAGCATGGCTATTTGTAAAACAACTTCAAAGCTGTAAAGGTTTTTAAATGTGCATATGAAGCATTAGTGTCACGCACCCGATCTCGAGGCACGTGAACTCAACGTAATGACCTCAACATTACGGGATAACCGATGGAACTCTTTTTATAAAATCCGATTGATAGTCAAAAACCTCATTTGAAGGAAAACTCTTGGATTTAATTTGTTTTAAAAGAAATTCCTTTTAAAATTATTCTAAGTATAATTCTTAAAAATTTCGGCAGAGTTTTCTCTATTTATCGGACTATTCCAAATTTTCCTGAACACATGTCAAACTCAAACAGTCATATATACCCAGGCACCGCCTCGATCTTAATACCCAATCACAATTTAAGCTACATCATGACTAAGATTCTCTAACTCATTTCTATCACATCACATTCATATTTCAAATAAAAAATTCCATGATTTCCACTAAACATGCGTGCATCTCTATCATAATTTACATTCGTCCACAAGGAATTCATTTCTTCTAAAGAACTCAAAGATAAGTGCAAAGAACAATTTCTTCTATATAGCATATGCATGGCATTTATTCAAGAATCTCTCCAATTTCTATACAACTAACAAAATGAACAAGTTTCAAATTTTACGTTGAAGGCATACATCCCAACGTTTCCTTCGCTTAAACCATAAACAAGCATCTTTTCACGCTTCACCTTGGTCATTAGAACTTGTAAAGGATGGGATTCAATATATATGAGCCAAAACTTGTAGAATAGAGAAAAAAATGACCTTATACATGATATGTGAGGTGTGAGTGTGTAGATGCTAGTATGCAAATAAACAAGTTCTCATTTACATTTACAATAGTTTTCACCTACTCACATTTGAGTTAAAAAAAATTATAATCAATTCTCGTTAATTTCCATCTCAACATAATAAGATATGCTTCATTAATCTCCATTCTTACTAGTTCACCCCTGATTTGTCTCAAATACATTTTTCAATATCAAAGTCCTTTAAGTGTCAGCCATTTCATATATTTCATTCATATTCATTACACTTTCATGTTCTTTCATAGGTTCTTTATCCACATTACCATTTTCTTTGATTTGTTACGGAACACTGAGTTACCACCCTTTTTGTTTTATTCCACTAATTCAATACTGAATTGACGTCGGATGCAGCTTAAAGAAATATCGCTCCATTCGCCTCCAATAGGCTACGCAAAGCCATTGTGGAATGGATCGCTCTATAACTCATCACGACACAACCACCACATTTCGGGGGCTAACCCATGGGCATG
>JAUMHN010068056.1:0-26706 GCA_032360265.1 Heliamphora ciliata
ACGGCCTTTAGAATTGTTTGATGATAATTAGGTACCACTACACAGCATGATTTGTGTTCTTGCATGGTATTGCGGTTGTATTGTCTTTCGTCTACTATGTGTTTATATAAGTATAGAGGTTGAGTCTTAGGGCGATGTGGCATGCCATTTGGCGTCCGGTTAACTACTTTGGGGTTCGAAATATAAAAGTATTTAGCCGACATTCTTTCTATGAGAAATCTGAATTAGTTACCCAGATTGTCTCGTTACTTTGAGGCTTTCCCTCGATATGTGAATATGTGTTGATATAATGTGACTAGGTGGTGAATAGGATGAGTAGTGTAGTTGGGCTTTAGAAGGTTAAGTTGAGTTTAACCTATCCTCGTTATAGGAGTGATGTGGATCTTGAGAGTGTGACCCGGTGGTCAGTGATTGTGGTGGGTGTAAGCCCGTGAGATGAGCATTTATTGTTTGGAGTGTGTTGTATCCATGTGAGTTAGGGGTGACCGTAATTAGTTGCTCGCTGTGTGTTGTGCTACCAGTAACCTAATGAATAAGTGTGGTGGGTTGTGTGAAACCTCTTGGAGGTTGTTTGTTGTGGTTAGATATGAGGTGTGGTTTTGGGCGTGTTGAGGATTATGTATGTCATGAGCCGTGTACTCTGAGACTGGGTATGGATGGAAGCATAGTGGACGAGAACATAGTGGACGTGAGCGTAATAACCTTCGGCCTAAGGTGTGTTAAAAAGTCATGCAGTGTTTGGGAGGTCCCTTACTGTAATAACCCGAACTCAAAATATGAATAAAGAAGAAAGAATATTTCAAAAGAAACAAAATCTCGAACCTAGGTTCAGTAAGAAGAACCGGCCCGAGCCTTTAACCTTTCGAGCCCGAGACCTTAGAAAGAGGGAAAAACACATAAGCATATATTAAAACTAGAATATTGAGGTTAAGAACTCAAGGTTATAAGCCCAAATTGTTTAAGATAAGAGATAAGCTCGAAAAGTCAAGAAACAAACCTATACGAAAATATCCCAAAAAAAAATTTCTACAATTAAATAAAGAATTTATATATATATATATATACATATATATACAAGTGGCTAGCTACCTAGGGAAGAGTGCCAAACTTGGTGGCCAAGTCTCCTAAACCAAGGTTAGTAAAAAGTAAACCAAGATTAACTTAATTTAACTATGGTTAGCAAAGCTTCTCAAGGAAGCTTCCCCCACTAACCTCAATTATAAAAAGGGACCCAAACAATCTATTCTCCCCCTTGAAATTTTGGCACTAGTAAGGGAAGAGAGAAGGAGAGAGAGAAAAAAAGAAAAAGAAAGGAGGAAGAAGAACCAAAGAGCTGGGAAGATCCATGGAGTGTTAAAGCTAAGTCCATGATCCAAATCATCAACTAGTGATCTATATAAGGTAAGAAAGAGTCTAACACATCTGATTTTATACCTATCAATATCTCTTTCATCATTTGAAAACACCAATCAAAGATCAAGAATCGAATATGAATCGAAAAGGCGTCATGATGAGATTTTAGGACTATTTTGGTGTGCTGTTATGTTTTGAAGTTTTCCTGAGGTTTCCTAATGGATCCATGGCATGAAAAGGTCTTGGAATTGTCATATTTGAGTGTATAAAATATGGATGTAAAGAAAATGGACCAACCATTAACACATGATGCTAGGAGACTAGATCTAAACATGGCCTGCAATTTGAGCCTTTCAACCTTTCTGCCTTGAGATTTGAAACACCATAACTCAATGTAGAAAATTGATCTAAGCATGAATTTTATCTCCAGAGTTATATTGTTGTGTTATCTTTGATCCAAAATTAGTTTTTACTAATTTTAATAAGTAGAACTCAAGATATTGCAATGCTACCAAAGTGTGTCGGTTTTAGACTAGTCAACAATGCAGACCTAAAAACCTTAGTTTAAAATGAGATCCGAGTTCTGGCCAAAACATGAAAATTTTAGATAACGTGTATATCTATCTACTCACCAAAAAAGAGAACAAAATAATGATTTTGGATAGGTCAGAACCTCTTTTCAACTCTCTGTTGTGTTTCAGCTCTCAAGGGACACTTCTGTCATGTATTTTTGTGTAGCCTAAAACCCCTATTTTGAATGACCTATTCCGAAAGTAGTTTACATAAATATTGTAGCTAACATATTGAAGTACTTTCTACCCAAAAATCAGACCTTAAAGCCTTGGGTTGATTCCCCAAAACCGTTTCAAACTCTCTGTCCAAAATCGGCTCTACTGTGTTTTAGCGGCTGACAAAACGTACTTTTTAAAATGGCCAAAAAGTCTAACTTGATTCAAACAATTTTCCTTAGCTCTAAACATGAAACTTGTCGGGGACATGTTGAACTAGAACATACTAAAAAATGAACTCATTTGAACTTGATCTGATACCCCAGAACTGAGACCAACGGAGACACTTTTCTGACCAATTCTCTGAGCAAGTGCTGAACCATTTTCGTTTCTGTCAAGTGTTTTACTCTTTTGCCTTAGATTTTGGCTTTGGTATTGTACATAAAAGTTGTAGGGATTATTTTAATCTAAATCATCACTAAACATCATAATCAAATTCAAAGTCTAAGTACCTCAAGATGCTGCGGTAGTTTAAATTTTAATGATTGGGATAGAGTAATAAATGGTTAAGTTAAACCCTTAAACAAGTGAAGGATTGGACAAGTGTGTAGTACCCCTTAAATCTAAAAAGAAAGTAACCATGGTCTCTAAAATTAAGAAAACATTCAATGGTCAGAATCGTTTTAGTACTTCACGTTCTAAGAGGGGTAGAACTCCGTGTTGACGGTTAAGTCATGTTTGCTTGCTAGATATGAAAGTTTTGTTACCCAATGAGCAAGCTTAGCTCATTGACAAAGGCCTGATTCGTATGCATATAAAATAAGGTGAGAGTGCTTTGCCATTATCTTGAACTTAAGTTTATCTAAATGATGCATGAAAGTGCTTTAAAGCGCATGTTTTGAATTATGACCTGTTTGACGATCGCATGAACCTGTTGTTTTCAAAAGCCATGATATTTTTAATTCGAGTGTGCTATCCATTATATTCTGAGCTAGCATGATATTACTATGAAAGTATGATTAATGTTGTGTGGTTGCTCCAAAGGGCCAAGTTAGAAGGATTTTCGGCCCTTTTATATCCCTTTATGAGGGAGGTTACCCAACTATGGATTTTTCATTTATCTCTATAGGGGAGGTTTCCCGTTGAGTGGGTGTTTTTGTCTTAAAGGCATTACGGGCTAAGTCTCAGACAGCACATACCACTCGTGCTTGGTGGAGAGTGGCCCTCATTCCATCACGTTACTATCCGTGCATTGAGAATTGCGATTACAGTACTGTCGGAACTCCCGATCGTGAGGTTGACGACTACTTGGACATTGTTGGGGTTTGAGTCTAGATTTGAGAAGTGGTCATGCATTTTAAATTTGTGGCAGTTGAGCCAGGAACATATTTCTGTTTGCAATACTGAGAAGATTCTGTATAATTTGTGCTGTTTTCATGTTCAAGCAAATGCATCAGTTTCTATATTTTCGTGGAAAATGTGATTAACTATTTTTAGAAAGAGTTTTCAGTTATCTTTAACTAAGTAACTATTTTTTCTGTTCATGATAATGCTAAGTGTGCTCTCCTGTAACCTTTGTGGTTGCAGATACCAGAACGGCTAGGAGCTAGTCCACCACAGGCGTCGTCGAGTAGTTTTGGTTCAGTTTTCTTTTGTTTAGTTTTGGCAGAGCATCATGTATAAGACCCTAGAGGTTTTTGATGTTTTAGAAGTAATGTATGCCTTGGGATGGTGAATCCCTAGTGACTCATGTCTACCTCTTTTGATAAATATATGTGTGTGGTTGTTTAAGAGTTCTTGTTTGGTATCTTAATATCTTTACTCATTGTCTATCTCTTAGGCTGTCGGTTTGCGGTGGGTTCTTATCCCTTTGTTCAGGTTTGGTGCCTTGTAGGAGCGGGGAGTTACATTTGGTATCAGAGCTCTAGGTTGTAGGTTCTGTAGACATGTCAGAGTGTGGTCTGTGGTGGACCGTAGGTTAAGTGTGTCGTCTCGCAGTCTGTTAAGAAGAGTGGTTTAGGTCTGGGATTGTCATACTTTTACCTTCGGGCATCTGACTGACTAGCATTGAGGTCTATTTGGGAAACGCATTCTACAGACGTAGGGTCCTAATTGGAAGTCTAAGCAAGTTATCATATTGGGGAGATAACCTGGGAGGGGTTTTGTATTGCTGTCAGTTTACAAAGTCTTAGCAAGTTATCAGATTAGGGAGATAACCTAGAAGCAGCCTTGTGTTGATTTCTTTTTGCGAAGTCTAAGTCGGTTATCAGATTAAGGGGGATGAACCTTGTGTCATTAAAATCTTTTGCAGACAATTTGTTCTTATCCTTATGTTTATAAGTTGGACTTCTGTGTCGAGCCTTAAGTCATAGCTCTCCTACGATTGGAAGGAGCATGTAGAGACTCGGACGGAGCGTCATTCAACCCGAACTAGTATAATGAGGCACGACAAGAAGAATCTCCGCAAGTGGGTCCGGTGGAACTTGATCCAACCGCTAGGATGTTGGAGGCGATCGTAAGACTGACTGAACGAAATATGAGTTGGATCGCGATGCGAGCAGAGAGGAACAGTAACCCCTTAATCAAACAATTTGAAGATCTGAGTGCAAGGAAATTCATAGGAACCCTTAGCTTTGCAGAAGTAGAAAACTAATTAAAGGATGCCGTACGTATTCTGGACAGGTTGGGGGTAGATGCGGATAATAGGTTTGACCTCGTAGCTTTTATGTTTAGCGGAGAAACATTCCACTGGTGGGAAGCCATGAAACAGTTCTTAAAGATGTTGGTGCCAGGAGTTGAACCCCCATGCCCTAGAGAATCACTTGGGATCGTTTTGAGAAAACGTTTGACGTATAGTACAAGCCCGTAAACTACAAGCATGAGAAGGAGCAGGAATTCATCAACCTGGAACAAGGATTACTGTGGCAAAATTCGAGATGAAGTTTACAGAGTTGTCACAATATGCCACCTAACTTATACATTATGAGGAGATAAGAGGTAGAAGGTTCAAGAATGGATTAAGTTTTTGGGTTAGAACAAGGATGACGGTTCTCGAGATGAACAACTACGTAAGACGAGTGAACATAGCACAAGATGAATTGCAATGCAGGCTAGAAGGACCTATAACTCTTTAGTTAAGCAATTCAAGAATTTGAGTACCAAGGAGTTTGTGAAAACAGTTAATTCCGCTGACGCTGAAAATTGCTTGAGCGGTGGAGTGCGCATTTTAGACAGACTAAGTTATTCTTGTGGTAAGTTCTTAAGTATCGATTTATATTCGTTTGACATCTAGACTGTGTAACTCGTATGAAGTTGGTATTCGATTTTCGTTATGGTATCATTGTGAGTCACAATGAAGTTGCTTTCGAAAACCTTTTGTGATGTGACCCATTAGAAAAAACCTGTTTAGATTAATTAGTGCATAAAGGTTGCTTGTATGGAGAAGGAATTTTCTCATGGGAATGTGTCGATGAAAAGTTGAAGGGTGATATAATTCTAGTATTTTTGGTGGAGTTGCGAAGCAACTTAGTGTGAGTACGTGGGAGGAATAAGTGTTTGGATGAGAATAGTGGAAGCGTAAGTGAAACTGTAAGAATTAATGGGTATGGTTTTTGTAAATTGGCCTTGAGTGAATCGAGTGTCTTGGTAAAATGCGGATAAGACGAAATAGTTAAAGTGCGAAAGTGGTTTTTGGTTCAATTGTGCAGTTGAGAATGTGTGAAGGGATTGAGTGATGATGGTAAGAGAATTTAGAATCAGGAGTTAGTACTGTACGATTAAAGTATTGTTGGGTGAGTGGCACGTATGTGAAGGAAAGATGGAAATATATATTGTGGTATGACGAGGGTTGTGTTTGGGTTTGTATGGGTAAGCATATACCTGTGGAGCATTTAGTCTACGTAGCATGTTTAGCCCTAGTGACGCATTAGGTTCAAGTGGCGGTATTAGTCTTGGTGGTCGTAAGGCTAGAGTGGTAATTAAAAGTGTGTAAAGATTGTGTGTTGAAGATAGAAGATAGGAAGATGTTGGTAGATTTGATGCCTTTGGTTATGTCTGAGTTTGATTTGATTTTTGGGATGGACCGGTTGTTATCTTGCCATGCGTCACTAGACTGTGTTAGGAAAAGAGTAATCTTTAAGATATCCGGGGAGGAGGAATTCATTTTCCAAGGGGACAAGAGTAGAACACATATCTGTATCGTGTCGACCATTAAGAATTCGAAGATGTTGAAGAAGGGTTGCCAGGGATTTTTGGCACATGTGATGGACATAGAGATAGAAGAAAAGAAGCTTTCGGAGGTACCAGAGATTTGTGAGTTTCTAGACCTTTTTCCAAATGATTTACCAGGATTACCCCCAAATCGAGAAGTGCAGTTTAAAGTCAATCTCTACCCGGGCACAGCGCCCATCTATATTCCTCTCTACAGAATATCACCTTCTGAGCTACTAGAGTTGAATGAACAATTACAGGAGTTATTAGAAAAAGGATTCATCCGACCTAGAGTCTCCTTATGGGGAGCACCTATACTGTTCGTGAAAAAGAATGATGAAACACTGAAGATATGTATCGACTATCGACAATTGAATAGGGTGATCGTTAAGAACAAGTATCCTTTGCCTAGGATAGACGACTTGTTCAACCAGCTGTAAGGAGTCAGAGTGTTCTCAAAGATAAACTTGAGGTTAAGATACCATCAATTGAAAGTGTAAAAGTCAGATAAACTTAAGACTGCCTTTAGGACCCGTTACGAGCATTAGGAGTTTGTGGTGATGCCTTTCGGGGTAACGAATGCGCTTGTTATATTTATGGACCTAATGGATCGGGTGTTTAAAAGCTTTCTAGACCAATTTGTAATTGTGTTGATAAACGATATTCGGTTATATTCTCGGAGTGAAGAGGAACACAGGAAACATTTGAAAAGTTTTTGTAGATCTTGAGAAAGCACAAGTTGTATGTAAAATTCGAAAAGTGTGTGTTTTGGTTGAATCGAGTGGTGTACGATATGTTATATCTAGAGGGGGAATACAAGTGGACCTAATGAATGTGAAAGCTGTAGTCATTTGAAAAAGGCCAACTAACGTGACTGAGATACAAAGCTTTTTGGGGTTAGCTGGTTATTATCGGCGTTTTATTCGGGACTTTTCCCTGATTGCGAAACCCTTGACTCGGTTAACTCAGAAGAATGTCAAGTTTAGTGATCCGACGGATGCAAACGAAGTTTTCAAGAGTGGAAGTCCAAACTGGTGTCAACACCTATGCTTACCCTTCCGTCAGCCAACGAGGGTTTTGTTATTTATAGAGACACGTCACACCAAGGTTTGGGTTGCGTATTGATGCAACACAAGAATGTTATCGCCTATGCATATAGGCAATTAAAAGCTCATGAGAAGAATTACCCCACCCACGATCTAGAGTTAGCTGCAATCGTCTTCGTGCTCAAGATATGGAGACAATACTTGTACGGCGTCCCTTGTGAGATCTTTACGGACCATCAGAGCTTGAAGTGTATTTTCACCCTGAAAGAGCTGAACTTGAGGTAAAGGAGATGGATGGAGTTAATTAAGGATTATGGTTGCACGATTCACTATCATCCGGGGAAGGCTAACGTCGTAGCGAATGCCCTAAGTTAAAAATGATTGGGGAAAAATAGCGCATTTACGAGCAGTACGTGTTGGTACATTTTTTTGAAATGCAAACGCTTGGAACCCATCTTGCCATAGGAAAGAATGGATGCCTATTAGCAACTCTGAGCGTAAGACTAACATTTTTTTTAGATCAAATTTGAGCAGCTCAATTGGCAAATAATCAAGTGGTCAAGATAAGGGCGAAAACAGAGGCTAAAGGGAAGACATAATTTGAAATGACGTGTTGTGGTTCGGTCACAGATAGTATGTGCCCAACAATGGAGAGTTGAGGAGGCAAGTCTTAGACGAAGCACATGACTCAACATACACCATGCACCCAGGAAGTAAGAAGTTGTATAGAGACTTAAAGGATATATATTGGTGAAGTGGGATGAAGAAGGACGTAGAAAATTTCGTGACAAGATGTTTAGTATGCCAGCAAGTTAAGATTGAACACCAGAAGTCGACAGGATTATTACAACAGTTACCAGTACCCAAGTGGAGGTGGGAATATAATACCATGGATTTCGTAACTAGACACCCTCGAACACCCAAGGGGAGTGATGCTATTTGGATAATTGTGGATAGGTTAACGAAGTCAGTTCACTACCTACCAATAAAGATGACGTATTCTGCGGATCGGTTTGCACAGCTTCATATTGATGATATCGTTAAGCTACACGAAGTACCAGTTTCTATAGCATTGGACGGAAACCCACTTCTTACGTCCTTATTTTGGCTAAGCTTACAAGAAGCATTCGGGACTACTTTAAAGTTTAGCACGGCTTTTCATCTACAGACTGACGGTCAATTGGAGAGAACAATTTAGACTTTAGAAGATATTCTTAGAGCATACGTTCTAAACTTTGCTGGAAGCTGGGAGGAACAATTATTGTTGATCGAGTTCGCATATAACAATAGTTTTCAGTCAACTATAGGGATTGCCCTTTATGAAGCGTTGTATAGTAGGAAATGTTGAAAACCAATTTGTTAGAAAGAAGTTGGAGAGAGAAAGTTGTTTGGACCCGAAGTAGTTCAAATTATCACTGATAAGATTAAGTTGATTTGAGAGAAAATGAAGCAATTGCAAGACAGGCAGAAGAGTTGTGCAGATAATTAGATTTGCGACCTGGAGTTTGTAGTGGGGGACCATGTGTTCTTAAAAATACCATTATGGAAGGTTATGATTAATCCTAAAGAGTTTAACCCGATAAGGGTGTGTGTGTGTAAGTCCTACAAAGGTTTTGTGCAAAGCTCGATAAGGGTGAGGGATGGTCTTCAAAAGGATTGAGTTGTAGTTCCTTTTAAGGGTATGTGTTAGTCTTTAATGGCATTTTGAATCGTTGAATAAAGTCGTGGGTTAGAAACTATTAGTTTGAACTGTGGCTTTGGCTTTAAAGCCTTATCATGAGAAATATCCATGTCTCTTTGAGCAAGAAATGTAAATTTCGAGGACAAAATTTCTTAAAGGAGAGTATATTGTAATAATCCGAACTCAAGATACGAATAAAAAAAAAAGAAAAAACATCTCAAAAGAAACCAAATCTCAAATCTAAATTCGGTAAGAAGAACCGGTCCGACCGTTTAACCTTTTCGAGCTCGAAACCCGGGAAAGAGGGGAAACCACACAAGCATATATTAAAACCCTAATGTTGAGAATGAGAATTCAAAATTATAAGTTCAACTCGTTTAATATAAGAGTTACGCTCGAAAAATCAAGAAAACAAACCTATGTGAAAATACTCGAATTTTTTTTCCTACAATTAAATAAAGAATTTTTTTTTGATATATATATATATACTCAAGTGGCTAGCTTCCTAGGGAAGAGTGCCAAACTTGGTGGCCAAGTATCCTAAACGAAGGTTAGCAAAAAGTAAACCAATATAAACTTAATTTAACTATGGCTAGCAAAGCTTCTCAAGGAAGCTTCCCCCACTAACCTCAATTATAAAAAGGGACCCAAATCACCTATTCTCCCCCTTAAAATTTTGGCACTAGTAAGGGAAGAGAGAAGGAGAGAAAGAAAAAGAAAGAAGGAAGAAGAAGAACCAAAGAGTTGGGAAGATCCATGGAGTGTTATAGCTAAGTCCATGATCTAAATCATCAGAGAGTGATCTATATAAGGGAAGAAAGACTCTAACACATCTGATTTTATACCTATCAAACATCTCTTTTATCATTTGAAAACATCAATCAAAGATCAAGAATCGAATATGAATCGAAAAGGCGTCATGGTGAGATTTTAGGACTGTTTTGGTGTGCTGTTATGTTTTGAAGTTTTCCTGAGGTTTCCTAATGATCCATGGCATGAAAAGGTCTTGGAATTTTCATATTTGAGTGTATAAAATATGGATGTAAAGGAAATGGACCAACCATTAACACATGTCGCTAGAAGACTATATCTAAACATGGCCTGCAATTTGAGCCTTTCAACCTTTCTGCCCTAAGAATTGAAACACCATAACTCAATGTAGAAAATTGATCTAAGCATGATATTTATGTACAGAGTTATATTTTTGTGTTATATTTCATCCAAAATTGGTTTGAACTCATTTGAGTAAATAGAACTGGAGATCTTGCAATTCTACCAAAGTATGTCGGTTTTAAACCGGTAAACAATGCAGACCTAAAAACCCTAGTTTAAAATGAGATCTGAGTTCTGGACAAAACATGAAAGTTGTAGATAACATGTATATATATCGATCCACAAAACATGAGCATAAAATAATGAGTTTTGATAGGTCAAAACCCCTTTGCAACTCTCTGGTGTGTTTCAGCTCTCAAGGGACACTTCTGTCATGTATTTTTGTGTAGCCCAAAACCCCTATTTTGAATGACCTATTCCGAAAGAGGTCTACATGAACATTGTAGATAACATAGTAAAGTAATTTTTGCCCAAAAATCAGACCTTAAAGTCTCGGGAGGATTCCCCAAAAATGTTTCAAACCCTCTGTCCAAAACCTGCTCTGCTGTGTTTTGGCGACTGACAGAACCTACTTTTTAAAATGGCCAAAAAGTCTAACTTTTTTCAAACAATTATCCTAAGCTCTAAACATGAAACTTGTAGAGGACATGTTGAAATAGAACATACTAAAAAATGGGCTCATTTGAACTCGATCTGATCCCCGAAAATCGAGACCAACAGAGACACTTTTCTGACCAATTCTCTGAGCAAGTGCTGAACCGTTTTCGTTTCCATCAAGTTTTTTACCCTTTTGCCTTAGATTTTGGCTTTGGTGTTGAACATACAAGTTGTAGGGAATATTGTAATCTAAATCATCACAAAAAATCATAATCAAATGCCAAGTCTAAGTACCTCAAGATGCTGCGGTAGTTTAAATTTTAATGATTGTGAGAGAGTAATAAATGGTTAAATTGAATCCTTAAACCAGTGAAGGATTGGGTAAGTGCGTAGTACTCCTTAAATCTAAAAAGAAAGCAACCATGGTCTCTAAAATCAAGAAAACATTCAAGGGTCAGAATCGTTTTAGTACTTTACGTTCTAAGAGGGGTAGAACTCTGTGTTGATGGTTAAGTCATGTTTGCTTGCTAGGCATGAAAGTTTTGTTACATGAGGAGCAAGCTTAGCTCATTGACAAAGGTTCAGTTCATATGCATATAAAATAAGGTGAGAGTGCTTAGCCATTATCTTGAACTTAAGTTTATTTAAATGATGCATAAAAGTGTTTTAAAGCGCATGTTTTGAATTAAGACATGTTTGATGATCGCATGAACCATTTGTTTTCAAAAGCCATGATGTTTTTAATTCAAGTGTGCTATCCATTATATTATGAGCTAGCATGATGTTACTATGAATGTATGATTAATGTTGTGTGATTGTTCCAAAGTGTCAAGTTACAAGGATTTTTGGCCCTTTTATATCCCTTTATGAGGGAGGTTACCCAACTATGGGTTTTTCATTTATCCCTATAGGGGAGGTTTCCCGTTGAGCGGGGGTTTTTGCCTTAAAGGCGTTGCGGGTTAAGCCCCGAATAGCACATACCACTCGTGCTTGGTGGAGAGCGGCCCTTATTCCATCACATTACTATTCGTGCATTGAGAATTGAAATTACGGTACCATCGAAACTCCCGGTCGTTAGGTTGACGATTACTTGGACACTGTTGGGGTTTGAGTCTAGATTTGAGCAATGATCATGCTTTTTAAATTTATGGCAGTTGAGCCAGGAACATATTTCTACTTGTAATACTGAGAAGATTCTATATAATCTGTGATGTTTTCATGTTCAAGCAAATGCATCAGTTTCTATATTTTCGTGAAAAATGTGATGAACTATTTTTAGAAAGAGTTTTCAGTTATCCTTAACAACGTAACTATCTTTTCTGTTCATGATAATGCTAAGTGCGCTCTCCTTTAACCTCTATGGTTGCAGATACCAAGAACGGCTAGGAGCTAGTCCACCACAGGCATCGTCGAGTAGTTTTGGTTCAGTTTTTTTTGTTTAGTTTTGGCAAAGCATCATGTATAAGACCCTAGAGATTTTTGATGTTTTAGAAGTAATGTATGCCTTGGGATGGTGAATCCTTTGTGACTCATGTCTACCTCTTTTGATAAATATATATTTGTGGTTATTTAAGAGTTCTTGTTTGGTCTCTTAATATTTTTACTCCTTGTCTATCTCTTAGGCTGTCGGTCTACGGCGGGTTCTGATCCCTTTGTTCAGGTTTGGTGTCTTGCGGGAGCGGGGTGTTACAAGAAGAGTGGAAGCGTAAGTGAGACTATATGAATGGGTATGATTTTTGTATTTGGCCTTTAGTGAATCGAGTGTCTTGATAAAATGTGGGTAAGATAAAATAATTAAAGTGCAAAAATGGTTCTTGGTTTGATTGTGTGGCAGAAAATGTGAAGGGATTGAGTGATGACGATAAGAGGTTTTAGAATCAGGAGTTAATACTGTTCAGTTAAAGAATTGTAGGATAGATGGTACGTATGTGAAGGAAATATGTGACGAGATTATGATTAGATTCATATGGGTAAGCATATACCTAGGAAACGTTTAGTCTATGTGGCATGTTTAGCCCTAGTGACTTATTAGATTTAAGTGGCGATATTAGTCTTGATGGTCGTAATGCTAGAGTAGTCCAACACAAAGTGGTGATGTGATTTCGAGTTAATAGTCGTTAGTTGATCGGGAAGTAGTCTTCGATGTATGTTTGAATATGGTAATGAGCTTCGGTAGAGTGACAGTCTTTCTAGACAGAAGTGGAGAATGTTTGAAATCAGTTTCGGTTGTGGGCTAGTTTAGAGACATATGATCGCTTGTGGAAGTCGTACTCGATGTAAGTTGTGTTATGGAGCCAACGTGTTTTCAATGATAGACTGGGGTCATGATACCTTAAATTGAAAGTGCGGGAGTCAGATACACCCAAGATTTCCTTTAGGACTTGTTATGAGCATTGTGAATTTGAGGTGATGCCTTTCGGGTTAATAAATGTACCTACTGTATTTATGGACCTGATGGATCGAGTGTTTAGAAGCTTTCTAGACCAATTTGTAATTGTGTTGATAAATGATATTCGGTTATATTCTCGGAGTGAAGAAGAACACATAGGACATTTGAATATTCTTTGTAGATCCTAAAAAAGCACAAGTTGTATGTGAAACTTGGTATATGTGAGTTTTAATTGGATTAGGTGATGTTTTTAGATCATGTTATATCTGGAGAAGAAATTCAAGTGGGTCCAACAAAAGTAGAAGTACTAGTTAATGGGATGAGGCTAACTAGCATAACAGAGTTACGAACTTTTTGGGGATAGCCGGTTATGTGACATGGACCTTGAAGATTTGGTAGTAATTAGTTTAAGATGTTAGTAGGACAAAACAACCTTTATGCCAAGTGCTGAACATATAGGCTCAACCTTATTCACACCCGCAGTAAAGAACGACTCAAGTAAACAATGACACAATTTTGGAGAACGAAAAGGCACAATGACAGTAAATCATCCTTAACCTTCCATACGATGAAGTACAGGGTGAAATTTCGGGGACGAAATTTGTTTAAGGGGGTAGTTTGTAACGACCCGGTACAGACCCTAATTGTAACAACCCGGTTCATAATTACCCATGTAAAGACCCAGCCCAAATCTTGAGTGTTAGTAAAGAATAGTCCACAAGACCATAGAACACAGAAAAAGTTCAAAATTCTAACTCGAATCGAAAACCCTAAGTTCGGCCCGGAAACCCCAAAAAGTTCCAAAACTTAGGCCACGAAACCTAAGCACCCGGAGAGTCTCCTAGCATTCTAAATGAAGTAAATATCATGAAATAATGAATTAAAAATAAAAAATCCTCATAAATAGGGTAAAATGAACGTTTTGCTCCTAACACAGTAAAAAGTCTTAAAAGTCCAGATTTTGACACATGGATACCCTAAATCAAGAATTTAAGTACAATTAAGTAACAAAGGATAAAATAACATAAAAAATAACAAAATTACCCCTTAGTGGCCGACCACCTTGGGAAGAGTGCCAAAAAGTGATTTTTTGCTTTCTTTTTAGCTTAAAATGATGAGAAAGGTTTTAAATTAAGTTTTATGATGATTCAATACTTGTTGAATAAGTAATATACATAATAATATAGTGTTATAGGTTAAAAAAAACAAACAAATCATTATTGAAGTTCTTACACAACAAAATAAATTAAAAAGTCATATATTATCAAAATAGCTTAATTTGACTTAAAAGACTACATCTATTTAATCAATTGCTATGAAAATTATGATAATTCATGGGAATCCTATATTTATCATAAACATACTAAAATAATAGGTCTCAGTAGGAAAAGACACTAAAAAAATACATCAAATTAATTTTTAATACATTTTCTTGCACAAAAGGACACGCTAACCAATGTAAAACCCCTTGATTGATGTGGGGTTAGGTGTTTGTCTCCCAAACAGCCCCTAGCTGTATTTCTCTTCCCCATATCTGTTGTGTATACCTCAGAAATTGCACCCTGCCAACTCAAACCATGTGATGTGTAAGAAAAAAGGGAAACAAAAAGTACTTTAATTATTCTTATGTTCCCTCCTTGTTCCCTAACCCTTCTCCTATATAAACCTAGCCAAACACCCTCTTCTTCCATTCATAATTTCGTGCATATAGAAAGAGAAAGGCTTTGTTGAGTGTTTTTGAAGTATTATACAAGTTTGAGGGAGAAAAAGAAGAAGAAGAAGAATATGGAGCCAATGAGAAGCAAGAGGTGTTTTTCTAAAGCTAAGTCCATCCATCCTACCATCCTTGAGCCCTCTAAACAATTAATTAAAACCTCTAATCCTTGTGTCTAATATCTCTCAAAATATCGCCCAACACATCACTTTAAACTCTCTAAAAATTAAGAATCAAAATCAAATCGAAAAGGCGTTGTAGTAACAAAATAGGGGCTGCCATGTTTATAGGTGATATGGGATGTTGTATGTTGTTATCTTTGAGTTTGATGACTTCTAAGTGTGCTGGAGCCTTGGTATTAATGTCTAAAACACAAGCATGCAAAAAAATGAAACAAAAACTTAACATGACATAAGTAGAAGACTTGGACCCTAAGAGACTTGATTTTTGAGAACATAGATGTTTCTGCCCTGAACTTTAGAACGCCATAACTCAATGTAGAAAATTGAGCTAAGCATGTTCTTTATGTCCAGATTTATAATTTATTGTTATCTTTCATCCAAAGTTGGTTTCAACTCATTTGCATAAGCAGAACTCGAGATATTGCAATTTTACCAAAGTGTGTCGTTTTTCAACCGGTCAACACGACCGACTTCAAAACCCTAATTTGATGTGAGATCCGAACTTTGGTCAAAACATAAACGTTGTAGATAATATGTATATATGTATCTAACCACCAAATATGAGCACAACATATTGAGTTTTGATAGGTCAAAAGCCTTTTGAAAGTCTCTATTGAGTTTCAGTACTCAAGGGACACTTCTTTCACATATTTTTGTGTAGTCCAAAATCCCTATCTTTAGTGCCCTATTTCAAAAGTAGTCTACATGAACATTGTATATAGCATATTGAAGTTTTTTTTTCCCAAACAAAAGACCTTAAAGCCTCAGGAAATACCCCAAAATCGCTTTAAACCCTCTATCCAAAACCGGCTCTGCTGAGTTTTGGCGGCTAACATAACCTACTTTCTAAAATGGAAAACAAGTCTAACCTGTTCCAAACAAATACCCTTAGCTCTAAACATAAAACATGTAGACGACTTGGTGAGCTAGAACATACTAAAAAATGGGTTCATTTGGACATGATATGATACCCCAAAATCGAGACCAACAGAAGCATGTTTTTGGTAAAATTTTAAGAAAAGTGCTGAACCGTTTTTTCTTAGGATGTTTTGTTCATCTTTTTGCCTTAGGTTTTGGCCTTGGTGTTAAACATGAGAGTTGTAGGAAATATTTTTATCTAAATGGTATATACAAATCATAACTTAATTCCAAGTCTAGATACCCAAAAACCTTGTCGGCCTTTTAATTGTTGTTTGGCCTTAAAAGTTGCTAAGTGTATGATTAAGTACCCTTTGCTATGAGAACCGCGTCTTTGTATGAAGACCGATTTGAATTAATTGATAAGTATTTCTAAGTGAATGTATGATGGTTTAGAACTCATGTTATCATGTTGAATCATATCTTAAAAATTGTAACTTGTACTTCACATACTTGTACCTTATGCTTTGCGAATTGTACCATGAACCTTGCCATGCTAGTTGATCCTATGCTATAAATTGTTGCATTTGAGATCGATGGTACCATCATTGACATTGTCACTTGCATCCTGGCATGTTGGAGTCCATCTGTGCAAACCGTTGTTGGGATGGGCTATATTGAGATCGTCGTTCTTGATTCTAAGTCTAGGGCGTCCCTGGTTGCCATTTTCGTAAATGTTTTGGTTTATACACCCTGGGTGCATCCCCGGTGTTTGAAATGATTTTGGCTTACACACCCTGGGTGCGTCTCCGGTGTTTAAAATGGTTTATGGAGATTTATAGGCACCATGGGTTCGTCGCAAGCACTTTGGTTTGGATGTCGTTTTGATTTCGTCGCTCCATGAGTTATGATACGGGCAAATTGGGTAATTTTGGAGAGAGCCTAATTCGGCGGATCTATTCCCACTACGATGGCAATTTCAGAGAAGAGTCCAATTATGGCGGACCTAAACCCCGTTGCCGAGATGTGTTTTAGGGTAATTTTGGAGAGAGCCTAATTCGGCGGACCTAATCCCACTGCGGTGGTAACTTCAGAGAAGAGCCCAATTATGGTGGTCCTAAATCCGTCGTATTGGTACTTTGTACAATGTGAATTGTCACTTGAATTTTCCTGATTATCTCTTAGACTTTGGGTTGACGCCAAACGAGCATCCTGGTTCTTAATGTGGGAACGATTGGCCCAGATAAGAATGGAAAAAACTTGTTGGCCCGCCCCCATGCCATTGCCATTGAGTAAAATGGCTGAGGCATGTAGTCAAGGCAAGCGTTTACCTTTCGCAACAAGGCAAGGATAGGTTTGGTGATCAAATTCCCATCAAGTCTACTCTAGTGATTCCCGGTGTGGAATTCCTGTTATAATCTGGGTGCATGTTGGGTTGGGCATCTGCATTTCAAGCACGGCGTCTCATATACGCATTTTTATTGACTGATCTGCTATCCTGTCATAAATTTGTCTGTCTTCTTGACTATAAACTGTACTGGGTGTTATATGGTATGTGTTGCGGTGAATTTTCTGCAATGAGATTAGTTAGAAGGTTAGAGTGTTTTTGCTTTTGGGCCTTAACTCATGGCATTCGCGCCACAGGTGATGAGGAGTTCTTAGAGGAAGTCATCCCAGAGGAAGATGGAGTGTTTGAAGAACAGGGTAAGTTCCAAGAGCACGTGGATTCCGCTGATGCATTCTGAGGAGTCGAGACATCTGCTTTTGTTCTTTATATTCAGTTCTCTTGTGCTTAGCGAAACTTTTAAAATTTCTTGATAAAACTGTAATAGTTATGTACTTTTAAACGATTCAGAATTCTTTTATGATATAATAACTAACGTATGTAAATATGAATGAATGATTAGAATATCTCTTTATTTATATTTATATATCTCCCGACGTGCCCGGAAGACGGGGCGTCACAGTTGGTATCAGAGCCCAGGTTTAGTGAACCTTCAGGCATTGGGTTATGGAAAACCATGTATTCTGTCACGTTAGAGCTCTATAGGATGCGTTATATTAATTATTATTAGTATTTATACATTATAAAAACTAAAATCTGATGCATCTAAGTCCTATAGCGAATCGTGTCAGGACAATACCAAGTTCGGGAACAGCAAGGAATCTACATGCAAAAGACGAGTAAGGGCATCGAGATCGAAGATCGGAGATTCATGCAACGAGTTACCTTATTTTAAGGGGGTAGATAGGAGTACACACTAGGAGAAGTTTTAGATATCACCTCGAGTGACACCGTTAGAACCCTACGACTTCATCCTTATAAGTCCTTTTCTCTTTTACCCCGAGCCCTGGTGTCAACTGTTTGAAGTTCTTTTGCATGTCCTTCCTTCTTATATCGTCGGTCCTCAACGATACCATCACGTGTCGTTCGTCGGTAACTCTCATGCACCCAAGTCTTGTTAA
This sequence comes from Heliamphora ciliata, assembly GCA_032360265.1. NCBI lineage: Eukaryota > Viridiplantae > Streptophyta > Magnoliopsida > Ericales > Sarraceniaceae > Heliamphora > Heliamphora ciliata. Next base: position 18,337 of record JAUMHN010068056.1, read on the forward strand.
TAACCCTATTCGAAATTTAATCCTAGAAAGTACCCTTGTCTTTAAGTTTTCATGCCTCGATAATAACCGGTATTCGCATTTGATTCTCCTCCGTTTCGAGTCATTATCTATGAACTAACTCTTCTCTTGTAGAACTCGATATCACTTCTTTGTTAAGTACCCATTCCAAACATTCAACATTGATAAAATTTTCTGCCATTGTTTATTTCTATATCTTGAAACCACAATCTGTTGCAGTGATTTTGTGAATTTTTCGTACACGCTTGAAATATTTATGAGGGAAGTAGACTTGGATGCTTGAATTGAAGTACGTTAGGCCGACGTAACTTCAGGGCAAATATTTAGTTTGGCTGCCCCTTTTGCTTAAACATCTCTTTTATCATAATCTAATGGTACTGGACTAGTTTTGGGGACACTTGTTTAAAGTATTATTCACTATTTTCCTTTTGTTTCTCCTACATTTGTACCCCAAATGACCACTCAATTTGTGTTAATGGTAATTGGCATAACCGTGACCATTTAACCTCATCAACTTATCTTTGAACCACCTACGTTCCACCTTAAGATGTTTTAACCCTGCGCTTGTTTTTGGCTGTCGACCTTCAAAACCTTGCCCTATAGATTTATGAGTAACAACGATCGTTAGAATATTATGTCATTAGGCCTTAGTGCTTTCACGGGAAATTGAGACGATGCACGAAAACCTCCTAACACCTCTTTAAAGCATGAAACAAATTTCTTCTTGATGTCACGGCATAGAATATCTGTCAACGTCCACGTTTAACAAAGTTTTGAAGAGCTAGACTCCCGTTACAAGAATGGTTAAGTAAAGACTTATTCAACTAACTATATCTTTTCAAAGGTCCCAACAAATAAGACTATGCCATCAACAATCTAAAATTAGAAACGAAAGCTTCACACCAAAGGATTCGCGACGCCACCATATGGCACAATTCAAACTTCTCTAGACTCGTTCATAACTGACCCACCTATCTGATAAATCGAGAAGTAAAAGATTCATACCAGTAGTGAGAAAGTGAAAAATGAGAAACAGCCTCGAACTCATGATAACCTTAGTATGCTAGCAAATGAGGTATGCCAATATACAATGATATTCACGTCGGCCTTCCCACCAAAGTGTTAGAGTCCGAGTTTTGCCATCACTATCAAAGAATGAAGAATCTTGATCACAACAATAAATGTTTGGAGCCTAATAAAGAATTAACCACCAAGTCACAATGGATCACATGACTAGGTATTTATCACAACCGTACCTTTTATCATGTTCGTTTTACCCTAGAATGACCAACCGCCTAAGAAAATGATCCAATTATTGAAAGAGACATTCAATCCTAACGTTCTAACACGTCAAGAACATATGGTAGAGGCCAAGAGGAACGGAGCAACCTTTGGAAGGACTAAAGAGAAAATGGAAGAATATGATTACAGACTTCATTATCAAGATTATCAAGATCACCTTAAAGACCGGTAACTCTTTAGTTAAACAATTCTAGGACTTGGGTGCCAAGGAGTTTGTGGAAATAGTGAGTCCCATTAATACTGAAGATTGTTTGAGGGGTGGAGTGCGCATTTTAGACAGACCGAGTTGTTCACATAGTAGGTTCTTAAAGTATTAGTTTGTATTCATTTGGCATCTAGACTGTGTAACTCTTATGGAGTGGTATTCGATTTTCGTTGTAGTATCGATGTGAGTCGCAAGGAAGTTGTTTTTGAAAACCTTTTGTGATGTGACCCATTAGAGCAAGCTTGTTTAGATTAGTGCGTAAATGTTGCTGGTATAGAGAAGGAATTTCTTTATGGGAACGTTTGAACTATATGTATCAGAAGTTGAAGAGTGATATAATTTTGTTGTTGCGTAGAAACTTAGTGTGAGTACGTGAGAGGAATAAGTGTTCGGATAAGAAGAGTGGAAGCGTAAGTGGATAAGAAGAGTGGAAGCGTAAGTGATACTAGACGAATTCATGGGTATGATTTTTGTACTTAGCCTTGAGTGAATCGAGTGTCTTGGTTTGATTGTGTGGCAGAAAATGTGAAGGGATTGAGTGATGATGATAAGAGGTTTTAGAATCAGGAGTTAATACTGTTCAGTTAAAGAATTGCAAGGTAGATGGTACGTACGTGAAGGAAATATGTGACGAGGTTATGATTAGATTCATATGGGTAAGCATATACCTGGGAAGCGTTTAGTTTGCATTGTATGTTTAGCCCTAGTGACTCATTAGATTCAAGTGGCGGTATTAGTCTTAATGGTCGTAAGGCTAGAGTAGTCCAACACAAAGTGGTGATGTGATTTCGAGTTAGTAGTCGTTAGTCGATCGGGAAGTAGTCTTCGATGTACGTTTGAATATGGCAATGAGCTAGTTTTCGGTAGAGTGCATGTCCTTCTAGACAGAAGTGGAGAATGTTTGAAATCAGTTTCGGTTGTGGGCTAGTTTAGAGACATATGATCGCTTGTGGAAGTCGTACTCGATGTAAGTTATGTTTTGGAGCCAACGTGTTCTCAATGATAGACTAGGGTCATGATTCCATAAATTGAAAGTGCAGGCGTCAGATATACCCAAGACTGCCTTTAGGAGTTGTTACGAGTATTATGAATTTGAGGTGATGCCTTTCGGGTGAATAAATGTACATGCTGTATTTATGGATCTAATGAATCGAGTGTTCAGAAGCTTTCTAGACCAATTTGTAATTATGTTGATAAATGATATTCGATTATATTTTCGGAGTGAAGAAGAACACAGAGAACATTTGAAGATTCTTTGTAGATCCTAAAAAAGCACAAGTTGTATGTGAAACTTGGTAAGTGTGAGTTTTAATTGGACCGGTGATATTTTTAGATCATGTTATATCTGGAGAAGAAATTCAAGTGGGCCCTAGAGAAGTAGAAGTACAGTTAATGGGAAGAGGCTAACTAGCGTAACAGAGATACGAACTTTTTGGGGATAGCCGGTTATGTGACATGATCCTTCAAGATTTGGTAGCAATCAGTTTAAGATGTTAGTAGGACAAAACAACCTTTATGCTAAGTGCTGAACATATAAGCTCAACCTTATCCACACCCGCAATAAAGAACGACACAAGTAAACAAGGACACAATTTTGGAGAACGAGAAAGCACAATGATAGTAAATCATCCTTAACCTTCCATACATTGAAGTACGGGACGAAATTTCGAGGACAAAATTTGTTTAAGGGGGTAGTTTGTAACGACCCGGTACAGACCCTAGTTGTAACAACCCGGTTGATAATGACCAATGTAAAGACCCAACCCTGTTAGCCCAAGGGTTTTTTATTTTAATTTTGATGATTTTCATAATTCATTTTCTAAGAATAAATGATTTGAAATGGATAATATTTTATATTTTCAAAAAGAAAATGTTAACACATTTTGAACAATCAAAATTGCCACCTTAACCAAAAAGAAATAACTTTTATCTCAAAAAGGTTTTAACACTTAAGCATTCTTTAATTAGAATATTCTGTATTGATCTTAATTAAAAATTAAGTCAAACTCTTTTAAGGCAAAGTATACTTGAAGCTTATCAAGTGTGTCAACACCCATTGGTCAAATGGTTTGACACCCTAACGGTTTTACAAGTTGATCTTCAAGTACCAAAACGTTAATGTCGACATAAACTAGTTTTGTATCAACACAAAAGTTCCGAAGTGCCCAAGACTCATTTGAGTCGACACAAATTAATTTTTTGTCGACACAAAAGTGATCCTCACTTTTGGTTTCCGGAAGTTTGGGTCGACACAAATGAAAATTGTGTCGACACAAAACAACCGAGACTTCCTGTAGATTTTGGTGTTGACCCCAAGACAAATCGTGTCGACCCAAAAGTCCCAAACTTGCCTATAGAATTTTGGTGTCGACCCCAAGAGCAAATGTGTCGACACAAAACAACCGAGGCTTCTTGCAGAATTTCAGTGTCGACACCAGAGTCAAGTTGAGTCGACACAAATGGTCCCTCCGGATGCTGAAGCTTTAAACGAGTCGACACCGGATTCAAATGTGTCGACCCCAGAACGTTAAAAGGTAAAGTGCAGAAATTGTGTCGACCCGTTTGAAAATTCGTGTCGACCCACCCACTTGAAGAACCATGTCCTAAACACTTTGTGTCGACATCAAAGCTATTTGTGTCGACCGTAAAGATGGAAATTCAAAATATGGCAGATCTCAACGGCTGAATTTTTGGCATTTATTACTCCCACCTACCTCCAACGGTCATGAACTCACAAGAACTTATATAAGGAGTTATTTCTCAGCATTTAAGAAGGTTGAAGACTTGCATTTACTATTCCATTACTCAAATCAATCTAAAAAATCATCAAGCTCACATTTATTGTTGTAACTCCAGTTCTTGTTCATCTCTCTTTACCCTCTCAATTATTGTAAATCATTTTTATAAAGAGAGTGAGTGTTCTTCATTTATAACATCTCATTTATTGTAATCAATGGTGAGTCACCCTTTAGCCTTTGAGTGAGTGAGCGAAACTCATCAAAAAAGAGTTCAAGAGAGATTAGAAGAAAACAGGGGCTTGTTTTCATAGGATCTTCCTGAAGCTGAAATAGACTTGTGAATGTGTCCGTAAACATTCAGATCATTCAAGCGAAATCTTAAAGATTGTAAAGGTTTGGAACACGCCCGTGAAGTATTCTAAATAGTGAAAATACTCAAGGGAGATCTTGAGGAGTGGATGTAGGATAGGATAAAGCCGAACCACTATAAATCTCTGGTGTCTGGTTCTATTTCTCTATCCCTCATCTTTTAATATTTGCATTACTTAAATATTTACATATCTTGTTTTATTGTAATATTAAAAGTTTTTTGAAATTTTTTTTTTAAATTGCTATTTTTTAAGACCCAATTCACCCCCCTCTTGGGTTGTCTAGATCTAACAATTGGTATCAGAGCTTGGGCTCTTGCTTTTGACTTAACAGTTTAAGCGTTTTATATGGCAACCACTAGTATTGGACCTGTCCAATCTGAAGGTCAATCAACCAACAGACCACTTTGTTCAATGGAACAAACTATAACTATTGGAAGGATAGAATGAGAATATACATTCAAACCGTAGACTACGTCCTTTGGCGGGTATCATAAATGTGGACCCAAAAGATCCACCAAAACTGTTGAACAAGAAATTGTCTATAAACCTGAAGAAGAATGGACTGAAACTGACATTAGGGAGGTACAAAAAAATGCCAAAGTTATAAATCTTCTTTATTGCTCACTTGACCCAAACGAGTTCAATAGGATCTCGACTTGTGACACCGCTAAATAAATTTGGGATAGACTCGAAGTTACCCATGTGGGTACCAATCAAGTGAGAGAGTCAAAAATTAGTTTGCTTGTGCATAATTATGAACTATTTAAAATGAAGCATGGTGAATCTATATCTGATATGTTTACTCGCTTCACTGACATTATAAATTGACTGAAATCTCTTGACAAGATTTACACTAATGCAGAAATTGTCAGAGAAATTCTGAGGTGTATGCCAAAGAATTGAAAAGCTAAGGTCACGGCAATTCAATAAGCCAAAGGCCTGAATAGACTCAGCTTAGAAGAACTTCTTGGTTCTCTCATAACCCATGAGATGAACATCAAGATGGATAATGAGGAAGACAACAAAAAGAAGAAAGGTATTACCTTCAAATCTTCAACTCATGATGAAGAATCTAAAGAAGAGTTCTCCAGTGATGAGAATGAAGACATGACTCTCATCACAAAGAAGTTCAAAAAGTTTTTTAGAAATTAGAAACAAGGAGGAAGAAAATTCTTCAAGAAGAAATGATACAAGGGAGAATCAAACAAGTTCAAAGGTGATTCTAGCAAATTCAAAGCAGAACACAAGAAGGATGAGATAATCTGCTACGAAAGCAAGAAGCCTGGACACATCAAAGCTGAATGTTCTCAGCTCAAGAAGTAATTCAAGAAAGGCTTCAAGAATACCATGATTGCAGTTTTGTGCGAAAGCGATGACAGCAGCTTTAAGGATGAAAAGAAAGAAAATGAATTTGCCAATCTATACTTTATGGCCAGAGAAGATGATGAGGTAACTCCTGATTCTTTTTCATTAGAAGAACTGTAAAATGTTTTTGAGGATTTGCATGATGAATTGAGAAAATTAGGTACTAAGAATTCTATTCTAAAAAAATTATTTATTTCCTCCTCAACTAAAATAGAGACTTTAAAGAGTAAAAAAATCTGTTTTGTCAAAACAAGTCTTTGATCTGAAAAATGAAAATCAGATTTTGAATGAAAGAGTTGACGATCTTACAAAAACTGTTTGTAAGTTCACTCAAGGAAAAAAAAAATTGGATAAACTTCTTGGGATGCAAAAATGTGTTTTTGACAAAACTAGAATTGGTTACAAACCCAAGAAGAAATAAAAATTCTTGAGCGACATATTTGTCAAGATATCATCAAATTATTCAAATGCCACTTGCTTTCACTGTTATGAGCATGGACACATTGTCACTCACTGTCCACATAGAAAATCCTTAAATGTTTCCGTTAAGAAGGCTTGGGTTCCTCAAGAAACACACCCTCAAGAAACTAACATCAAAAGACCCAAGAAAATTTAGGTACCAATAATCAAAACATGATTCTCCTTGCAGGTGTGTCTCAAATCCTCATTCAAGGAAGGGATGTGGTACCTCGATAGTGCTTGCTCACGACACATGACAGGCGACAAATCGATATTTGCATCTCTCAAGCCAAAAGATGGTGGATTTGTGACTTTTGGAGACAGTAGCAAAGGAAAAATCATAGGAATTGGCTGCATTGGTAAAATTTGTTCCTTTTCTATTGAAAATATTTTGCTTGTTGATGGTTTGAAACATAACTTTCTTAGCATAAGCCAACTTTATGGCAAAAGCTACAAAGTTGTGTTTGATCATGTTAAGTGTGTTATTAAAAATTCAACCAATAACAAAGTTATTCTTGAATGTCATAGACATGAAAATGTTTATACATTTACTCTAAATGATCTTTCTAAGAATGACACCAAGTGCTTAGCCGCATTGAGTGTAATAGTTGGTTATGGCATAGAAGATTTGGACATGCATACATGAACTTAATTTTCAAATTTTTGAAAAAGAAATTAGTGATTGGGTTACCCCAAATCAAATTTGAAAATGACAAAGTGTGTGATGCATGTCAACAAGGCAAATAAATTAGAAGTTCCTTTCATTCTAAAAATGAAAGAAACAAAGTGTGTGATGCATGTCAACAAGGCAAACAAATTAGAAGTTTTTTTCAATTTCTAGGCCATTACAACTATTGCACGTGGACTTGTTTAGTCCAACAAGGACTTTAAGCCTTGGAGGCAAGAGATATGCCTTTATTATTGTAGATGATTTCACTAGATACACTTGGGTGCTATTCTTAGCTCATAAGGATGAAGCATTTGCCTCTTTTTCAAAACTGTCTCAAAGAGTTCAAAATGAAAAAGATTGTCAAATCACAAGTATCCGAAGTGATCATGGTAGAGAATTTAAAAACAAAGATTTTAAAAAGTTTTGTGATGAAAATGGTATTAACCATAATTTCTCTGCTCCTAAAACCCCTCAACAAAATGGAGTTGTTGAGATGAAAAATAGGACATTTGAATAAATAGGTAGAGCCATGCTCTGTGAAAATAATCTACCAAGATACTTTTGGGCCGAGACTGTAAACACTACTTGCTTTATCATAAACAGAGTTATGATAAGAGTATCTCTCAAGAAAACTCCATATAAGCTATGGAATGAAAAAAAACCTAACATCAGCTATTTTTGCGCTTTTAGGTGCAAATATTTTGTTTTAAACAACTACAAAGAACTTTTTGGCAAGTTTGATGAAAAATCTGATGAAGGTATTTTTTTAGAATATTCTATATCTAGTAAAGCGTATAAATTTTCAACAAAAGGACCCTAGTTGTTGAAGAATCTATACATGTTTTTGATGAAACTAACCTTGGTTCTTCAAATGATTTTTGTGATGATAATCTTTTAGATATAAAAAAAGGTATTGAACACATCTTTATCAAAGATAAGGAAGATCCAAATCAAGAGTAAGTTTCAAATTCTCAGCAAAATGAAGTCCAGCAGATTGCAGAGTCTGAAATTCTAGAAAATTCAGAATTACCTAAAGAGTTGAGGTACGCTCATGGTCACCCAAAATATCTAATCATTAGTAATTCATCTCAATGTATGAAAACTCGCTCTTCTCTACATAATGTTTGTGATAATTTAACATTCCTTTCTCAGACTGAACCAAAATATTTTGAGGAAGCCGAAAATGATGAATTTTGGATCTTGGCTATGCAAGAAGAGCTAAACCAATTTGAAAGAAACAAA